>PVKN010037585.1:0-11233 GCA_004027915.1 Capromys pilorides
TGGCCTGAGAGGACACAGGGGCCCAGCTGCAGTCTTGGCACTGAGCGGACCTGGGGTTGGGCATCAGGCTCAGATTCCAAGGGAACAAACTGTTTCCCCTCTGTTGGAGCAGAAAGAGCAAAGACTCTGGAGCAGAGACGTTGCTTTGAGTCCCTGTAGTTTACAGCTGCGTGATCATGGCAAGCTGCTGCACCTCTCTGAGATACTTCAGCCTGGTGAGCACGAGGACGTTGACAGCCCAGGAAAGGGCACATGGGAAATTCAGGTAGCTTGGCGAGGTGTGCTAAGATGCCAGCCATGTCACGGGATGCTAACGTGACAGCATAGGAATGTCCCTGCTCAGGGGCATCTGGGACAAGTCTGGTGTTTAACCGGAGTTACAGGTTATGGACGCAGGGGCAACGACAGCTATGTTCCTGCTGCTGATAGTAATGACACAAACAACAGCGGCAGCAACATGACCACTTCTGTAGCGATGACTTCACTCTGGGCCCTTTACATGTGTTTTTTCGAATTTAGCCAACTCAGCACCCACACGTAAGGGAGGGAGGTAGCAGAAGCCCAGTGAGGCCAAATAACCAACCCAGAGTCACAGAGCTGGAGAGAGGATGAGATTGAAGCTGAATCCAGGTCTCTCAACTCTCGGGCACTAGGGTATCCTGCAGAACCAAGTACGAAGTGCGGTAGGCCAGGTGGCCATCTCTGCCCGGGCCACTCACGTTGTGGTATTCCTAAACCCCCTCCTGGGCCCCCCAACTCCTGGCTCTAGCCATCCAGCAGGCTCCTCCTCCCACTGTGGGCCTTGGCTCTGCTCAGCAGCCAATTTGCAATTGCATAATTAACAATCAGGAACAAATTTTCTTCTCTTCCATGGGAGGAATCAGCCCAAGTCCTGGTGACAGAGACATAGCAGGGCTCATGCCAGAGCCCAGAGGCCTGTCCCCTAGCTCCTGCCAGAATGGGAAGCCCCTCTGAGGACCCAGCACAGCCCAGAAATCAAAAGTCAGGAAGCCTCTGGCCTTCTCATCTATTGCCTGTCTCCCCTCTAGGAAGACACCCCAAACGCCTGGTCCATGGATTTCATTCCATCCTCTGACTCCAACCACGAGAGAATAGGATGATTCTATGCAGCCTGGTGAGCCAGCACCACAGGATCTCTATCCAGTCTCAACAACTTGTGTTTGTGCGTGCCCATGCATGTAAACAACACTGCCCAGGACTCTCCTTGTGCCACTCAGAACCAAGTCTGGTACAGAACACACAGAAGTTGTTCGATTCCTGGTCTGTCCTTGGCTTGGAGAATTCCTATTTGTCCTTCTGAATCTAGATTATCACTATCTTGTAGCTGGGCATGGCAGCACACGCTGTAATCTCGGCACTTGGGAGGCTGAGGCAGGAGGATCGATGTGAGTTCGAGACCAGACTGGGCTACAAAAGTGAGCTCAAGGGCTGGCAAGATGGCTCAGCAGTCTAAAGCGTTTGCTTAGACAAGCTTAGGCAGCCACAGAGACCACGGTTTGATTCTTGGCACCATAAGCTGTGCCAGCCCCACCCCCAGGGCAGGCTGAGCTGTTCATAATATAAAAACAAATAAATAATAAAAATAAATTTAAAAAAAAGTGAGTTCAAGGCCAGCCTGAACTGTATAGCTAGACCCTGTCTTAAATAAACAAACAAACAAAAGCCAATCACTATCTCGTCTAGAAAATCCCTCCTCTGTATTTAAATTCCCTGTGTGCATGCACCTATAGTGACCCACGTATATATACACATATTCAGGTAGAATAGGAGAGGGCTAGTGAGATAGCTCAGTGAATTAAATACCTGCTTAGGTAAGCAAAGGGACCAGGGTTCAATGCTCGGCACCACATGCCATGTTAGCCCTGACCTGACATGGTGGTGCACACCTGTAATCCCAGCACTGGGGAAGGCTGAAAACAGGAGAATCATTACAAGTTCAAGGTGCTGCATAGTGAGACCCTGTACCAAATACATTAAAAAAAAAAAGAATAGGATACACTGTTTCCCTGCCCTAAAATTAATAACTGCTATCCACGTACAATACAATGATAGTTATATTTATTAATTCTAAGTCTACCAAAAGTGTTCAAGAAATTCTGAACCTACACTCAACAAACAGAGGTGCTAAGGCTCAGAGAAGTTGAAAGATTTAGCAAAATTCACACAGCTGGTAAGGAGCAGGTTTGTTATCCAAACCTAGACCTTCAGAGAAGCAGCTTCTCTGGGAGAGGGAGGCAGGGAGTCACCGAGGTTGTAGGTACTCAGTCGTCCTCAGAATGTTCTATCCTGGAAGTTGTACAGCTTGTCTACCAGTGAGTTTCTCCAGAGATTGATGCTTTCTACATGTGTGGAATATTTTCCTGCAAACCAAGAAAGTCACAAGCTTTGAAGGAGGAGAGACCTGGACTTCAGCCAGCCTATTTTACATGGTGTGTCTCCATCTCCATCCAGAGTCTTCTGAGAGGCTAACAAGGTCTGCTGTGAGGGGACTGGCCCCTCTGTTGCTGTTTTCATTGCTGAAGGCTGAGAGCTCTCCTGAACTGAGCTCACAGAGGGGAAGGGCCAGCCCGCAGGCCTCCGATGAAGGTGGAAAGGGTTCTTTCTTCATGAGGCCAGGTCAGTCTGCAGTGATTCTTAGCTGGTGTCACATTGTGGCCTAGGTGACCTCTGTCCCTCCATGAGCAGACAAGTCATGAGTCTGGACTGGCTGGATTCCCTCACAACCCCCACCTGCTTCTCAGACCCCGGTGGGTGGCCCTCTGGGTCCCCTCCAAGCCAGCAGCCTCCCTTGGTGAGGCTGACAGGTAAGGCCATTTTCCTCCCTGCCCCATTCCTCTTGGCCTCTCCCAGCCCTCTCCTCACTCTTCTGGTGGAGTTTCAGTTGCCTTGGTCCAAATAAACCTTTGGTGACTTCTTCAGGTCCCTGGCTCTCATACTGTGGCGTACAGAGTGAGGCCCAGGTGTTTGGCCACTGGCTCAGATGTGACCCTGATGTTCTCTGACTTCATCCAAGGCCATGCCCCACCAGCAGGCAGAGGCAGTGTCTACACCTCAGGGTGCACCCCAGGCACCACAGGGTGCCGGTGAGGAGCCAAGCTGGCTGCTGCTATATTCAAATGGTTTCTCCCTGTTCTGCCACAACCCAGGTGGCAGCTCTGTTAGACCCAGGTGAACAAGGATAAGAGGCAGTTGGGGAGCACAGGACAAGACCAGAGGTGGGACCCTAAATCCAATGAGAGCTGCTCAGTGGCACAGGCCTGAGTTCTCCACATCCTGGTGCACAGCTGGGATGCAGCCCCCAGGGTAGCTGAAGGCAGTAGCTGGGAAGCTGGGTTTCAGGTCGTAACATATCTGGCAGAAGCCACTGACTTCATCCCTGCCTGTCCTGCGCTTAGCCCAAACCATCAGCAGCCAGCCTGGCCCATAGTTCGCCCCAGCCCTTCCTCATGACCCTTTAGGACAAAATTGTTTCCCTCTCTGGGCTTCAGTTTCTCCATCTGTATAATACCTGGGATGATAGCTAAGGTTTTAGTAATTTTGCCCATTCAGCAACCCAGGCAACCACAGTCAGCAAAACCCTCCTTCCTAGGAGAGAAAGAGACAAACTGTCGGACCTGGGTCAGGCTGGCTCTCCAAGGGGGTCAGCCAGATCTGACTGTCACCTCAGCCCCCAACCCTGCCACAGAGGACAGCAAGGAAAGTCCACAGCAAGAACCAGAGCCAGCAGGTGGGTGTGTGGGGAAGGCGGAGGGTCAGAGCAGGTTGCTGGAATATGTGGCACCCACAGGCACAAAGGAGTACTATCTGAGCTGTGCTTCCTCAAAACTCACTCCCCGTTGTGGCTTGAGGTTGCCCCCTGCTATGGTTTATGTCTAGTTGTCCTCCCAAAGCCTCATGCAATCATGGGGCAGGGACTTCTAGAGTTTGAGACTTGACCCATGATCCACTGGGATTATGTGTTTTAGTACTGATGGGATTATGGGTCTGAGTCCTTTTGGGATCATGGGTGTGGTCTAGGGCAGATATCCTAAGGCAGAGAGCCTGAATGTAGTATAAAGAGAGACAGAGAGTCAGACTCACGCTGTTGCATTCTGCTGCCCTGGTTGGTCTGTTGCCTCTGTCACAATTGTTGCTCTTCTGCCACCATAAACTGGATGCTCTCTGCCCTGTTCCACTCAGCCTTGGGACAGCCAAATATGGACTGAAACCTCCAGCAACTGTGAGCTAAATAAACCTTTCCTTCCTTCATTTTGCATGTCGGGTATTTGTCCCAGCAACGAGTAAAAAGTAACTAAGACACCCCCCAATAGTTCACGTTAGAAACTTAATCCCAAGATCTTAAGTAATAGGAGGGGAATCTTTTGCAGGTAGTTAGGATTGGATGAAGTCATGAGGTGGAGGCCTTCGCATGGCATTAGTGTCTTTCTAGGAGGGGGAAGTGAGACCCCTGAGCCACCTTACGAGGCTTCAAGCATGCTCTCAACAGATGCTACAATCTTGGACATCTCTACCTCCAGAACATGAGCCATAAATTCCATTCTTTATAAAGTGCCTGATGTCAGATATTTTGTTATAGCGACAGAAAACAGACTCAAGATACACCCTCCTGGGAAACCATATTTTATGGGCTTTCCATGCAGTTGGGCTATAAAATTCCTAGGGGTCTGTTTTTTCAACAGCTAAATAGAAATAGCAAACAAGCTCCAATAGAGTTGTCACACAGAGAAGTGGCGAGGCCCTGTCTGCAAGTGGCCTGGCACATTCGAGGTGCCCAGGAGGTGCTGACTCGGTGCCACTTTCTTCTTTCTCCCATCACCAACCCGGGTGCTGCGAGGCTCGGGCTGTGGGTTTCTGGCTTGTCTCAGTCCCCGCTGGGCTGACAAGCAGCCCGGATGTTTACATTGGCTGGTCAGAGCCTCCTGCCTGGAACAGGATGAATAAACACACGCGGTCACACAGCTCCTGCTTCCAGCTGACCAGGCACTGTTCATCTCCCAGGCTGCCTCACTCGGAGGTGCTCTGTCCCACCCGGATCCTTGGGTTGCAGACACTTTACCCGCAACCCCCTGCAGCTTACCTGCAAGGTCCATCTGATACCAGCCCGTTTCACGGGCACCTCTAGGAGTGTGCCGGCCAGGACAGGCCTGGCTGCCTGCTTGGAGGCCCACTGCCCTCTCATATAAAGTGCGGGTGCTGCAAGGCTGGACCAGGGAGGACCACAGTCATGGAAGCAAGCGGGTGACATGCTAAAGGCACCCTGTGACGGCTCGTGGAAGGTGCTGGAGAGATAAGCTTGACGTATTTTTCTTCCTGTTTTATGAATCAAAGTTTGGCCCGGAAGTCAGGAGGCCCTGAGAACACATTCTAAAAGTAAATAGAACATTCTTAGGCAGACCTTGCCAGGCACTTCCCACAGACGAGCCCATCAACTCCTTCGCCAACCCCAGGAGATAGCAGGAGACAGGGGACATCACTGTCCCCATCTTCACAGGTAGGGCACTGAGGCCCAGAGAGGTGAAGTCACTTCTGTGGGGGTCACACAGCCCCAACAGGTGAAGGACGCATGTGCCAGTTCCTGAGGGTGAGCTCCTTCAGGGGTTCCAGGTCTCACATCCTTTCTTCCTTCTCCTGGTTCCCTGAGGGCCCTACCCTCTTCTAGGTCATGTGGACACCAGGAGCTGCCTGGACCCCGGGTCTCAGCCACTCAGCCCCCCTGGGCCACTGCCCAGGGCCTGGGTCTGGAGGACCCTGTCAGTTTGGAGCGTGTGGAGGATCTGTGTACTTGGCATCTGCCCCCAACAAGCCCTGCCATTCATTCACTCATTTTTTTTATTTATTTATTTATTTATTTATTTATTTATTTATTTATTTATTTATTTATTTTTCCTGTAGGGAAGGGTCTATGGGGTGTGTTCACGGTCTCACTACTAGATCGGATGCATAGTGATTCACCTGTTTACAGCCTCCCAAGAGCTGGGATTACAGGTGCCTCATACCACCATGCCCAGTCTCAATTGCCAGCTCAGTGCACCCTGCAGGCAGGGCCGGCATGGCAGGCCCAGGAATTGAACCCTCGGCCCCTGCACCTGCTTGCAGGTGCTTTAATCCACTGAGCTATTTAGCCAGCCCTGCCAGTCATTGTCCATGGTGATCCTTATGACCACTCTGGGCTGTGGGTGTTATTACCCATTTTATAGCACAGGGAACAGAAACTCCAAGAGCCAAAGTCACCCGCCCGGGCTCCCACTGACAGCCAGTGAGTAGCAGAGCTGGAAACTTCAACACAGATCTCTCTGCCTGGAAGCCACAGTCTTGGTGCTGCCCAGGCCATGCCTGGGTCTCTCCTGAGAGAGATAAGACACAATAGAAACAACCCTTACACAACAGAAAGCGATGATAAGGCCTGCAGGGAAGGCTAGATAAGGAGCTGCGGACAGACACAAAGAGGGGCTGGGCTTCCCTGGGCAAGCGCTGTATGACTGCCCACAGGCAGGAGGGGCAGCACGGCCAGCGGCACCTTCCTTTCTGGAAATGGGCTACTTCCCCATGTCCCAGAGCACAGGAGCTATTCTTCTTTTAGAGCCCCATCTTAGAGATAAGGAACTAGAGGCTCAGATAGCAGTAGGGGCAGCTTCCCTTGGAGATGGCCAGGAGATAGGGAGCATAAGGGTGACACCACAGGAGTCCGCAGGGGCCCTGGGCCCTGAGTGTGTTCCCTTGTTAACCATGTGGGTAGACCTGAGCCACCCTCCTGTGGCCTCCTATCAGACACTTCTCGCCTCACAGTGTGGACACTTAGAGGACAGAAGGAGTTGTGGTCCAGATGCACGGTTGCCATAGATACTCCCAAGGATGCTCTGGGCAGTGAACTTTCTCATCTGGCTGGGACAAAGCTCAGACAGGAGCACAAGTCAGGGCTGTAGTGGAGCCCTCTGCCCATGAACCCCACATTGACCCCAGGACCAATGGGATACTAGGGAAATGGTGTCATTTTGCCCTAGCTATCAGGCTTGGCCAGGTGAGCAGAGAAGAAAAACCCAGAGATAGAGAATTGAGAAAATGGACAGTCCCAGGATGGAGTTGGGCAGAACAGGGCTCCTGAGCTTGGGCAGCTTTCTTGCCACTCATTGGTCACGTGATTGTCTAACCTGCCGTGCCTCCCAAAACTTCACACACAGAGACAGAGGAGAAAAACTGAGGGTGGGGCTGAGGTGATGGGCCAGCCCAAGGACACAAAGTTAGGAGTGAAGGGCAGGGGGAGGAAAAGAAGTCCTGGGAGGGGCTCAGCCCCTGGCATATTATGCGGCCTATTTTCAATTGTCATGTGACTCAAGGGTACTAGGATTTATGTAACCCACAGTTGGCCCCTGCCTGCAGTGGATGGGCCAGTTCTGTAGAAGAAAAAAACAAAAACATCAATGGCACCTGCCTATGAAGAAATGTGGCCTATGACCCAGACCTGTCCCCGTGTCCTCAATCTCCACACCTGGAGAGAGGAAGGACACTGCCCTGCACCTCAGCTCCTCATCTGACTGAAGCAAGGTAAGGCCCTGAGCTCCAGAGGCTGCCGCTCATCCAGAGCAGGCTGAGTGGTACTCTGAGGGGAAGAGCTAAGCAGCCTAGGGTTGGTGAACTCCTCTTTTGTCAGAATAGCCTTTCCGGTCTGCGTGGTGGCGCGCACACACCTAGCATCCCAGCAACTTCAGAGGCTGAGGCAGGAGGCTCGCAAGTTTCAAGCCCAGCCTGAGCAAGGTAGTAAGGCCCTGTCTTGAGATGAAAGATGGGATGAGGCTCAAGTCTAGTATGCACGAGGCTCTGGGTTTGGCCCCCGGTGACAACCCCCATCCTCACACCCCTACACCCACACCCACACACCCACACCCACCCACACACTCCCCCCCCCACACACACACACAGGACACATTCAACCCAGTGCAGGGTAAGCCAGGCCAACTGCCCTGCTTTGCTGTAGCTTCCAGGTCCTCACAGGACTTGGAATGGAGCCTGTCAGGATCCTAGTGGTTTTCTAATTAGAGCGTAGGGTGGGGGAGGGCAGGGCCTGGACACGGAAGGACAGATGGCAGAGGTCAGTGGTGGGCAGCAGGGACAAAGCCCAAGTGCCTGAAATGAGAAGAAGAGAGGAAGGACCATGAGCCGGGAGACGAAGAGTGCAGAGCCAGTGCAGGGGCAGGGGCTTGTTTGTGACCCTCGGCAGCTTTCGGTCAGGGAGGGAGGAAGGAAAATAGTCACTTCCCAGCATCCGGCCGTGCACAGCAGGGGGTAAAGAGCTTCGTGGGCTTCATTGGATTTTGCCACACAACTTTGCCAAGGAGGTGGCCCTGTCCCCATTTTGTAAATCAAAGTTCAAGCAGAATACGTGACTTGTCCAAGGTCACAAAGCGATGCCATCGACCATGTAAGACGGAGGAA
This sequence comes from Capromys pilorides, assembly GCA_004027915.1. NCBI lineage: Eukaryota > Metazoa > Chordata > Mammalia > Rodentia > Capromyidae > Capromys > Capromys pilorides. The sequence goes on from PVKN010037585.1 coordinate 8,452, forward strand.
GCCTCCCTGGCAGTAGGGGGGTGGGCACAGAAGTGGCTTTCATTAAGAAGAGCAGCATCAGGGACAAGAATGGCAAATGTAAACCAGGGCGGGGGAAGAGGCAGTGACCTTGGGGACAACTTCAACATGCAGCTGGAAGAGAAGGTGGGGCACACAGGAGGCAGGACAGACCCAAATGCAGGGCGCTCTACAGGGAGAACAGGACAAGTCTGAGACCCTGTCACAGGCCACAGGAAGCTGCAGAGACGTGACAACCACATGTCATGGGGTGTCCTGGAAAGGATTCTGGAACGGAAAGAGTTCGAGTATAAAACCAGATGACATCCAATAGGTATCGGCATCGGCCACTTAGTGTTTGACAAATGAAATGCAGAAGCGGAAGATGTCACACAGCAGGGGAAGCTGGGCGAGGGGCCCAGACTAAGGCACCCGTGCTGCAGCGGACACGCAGAGCCCTCTCTGTGGGCACACGAGTCGAGTAGCCCCAGCTGTCAAATACTGGTTAACTGTTGTTGGTGGTGGTTTTTTCCTAAGTTAAAACTTCAGTACTCAGGCTTAATGACAGGGTTGGCACTTTGTGATAAATAAGTGGGTTCTGGGTTGCAGTGTGGGGACCCGGTCTCTAAAAGCTTCACCGTCACTGGGCTAGAGGAACAAGCACCTTTGCAGGATTTCTGTAAAGCTGAAATGATTCCAGAGTGAAACGCCCCGCTGCCCCGATCAGTACTGGAGATGGAACCCAGAACCTTTGGCTTGACAGGGAAGTGCTGCTCTGCTGAGCCATACCAGCCCTAAAGGCCTGTTTTGTAGGTTTCTTGGACTGACTGCTGAGAGAGAGAGAGAGAAAGAGAGAAAGAGAGACAGAGACAGAGACACAGAGAGAGAGACAGATACAGAAAGAGATAGAGAGAGAGAGAGAGACACAGAGAGAGACAGAGAGGGAGACAGAAAGAGAGAGACAGAGACAGAAGGAGACAGAGAGAGAGAGATAGAACACATGGCCTGGGCTCAGGGGACCTTGTGTGTGGAGCTGCAACTGGGGAGCTTGGAGTCTGCAGAGTCTGTGAAATCCCCGGTTGGGGCTTTGGAGGGAGGCAGGGCCTGGAGTCTGGGGCTGGGGCTGCTTTCCACACACAAGGTTCCTCACCACCCTCTTCCAAACCACCCAGAGGGCAGAACTTGTACCTGGCATGTTTGAGCCTTGCTAAAGAGGCATCTGTCTCTTTCTTTTCTCTCCTGTTCTTTTTTGTCTTCGTTTTCTTTTCCCCTGCTCTCTATCCTTTTAGTCCTGAGGACTGAACCGAGGGCCTCTGCACTGAGCTACATCCCTAGTCTGTTTTTTATTTTGAGACACCACCTAAATCACTACATTTCCCAGAGTGGGCTCAAATTTGTGACCCTCCTGCAGCAGTCTCCCAGAGTGCTGCGATTACGGGTATGGGCCATCACGCTCTGCCCACTTTTCTTTATCTTAAAAATGTGTAACAGGGGGCCGGCGAGATGGTTCAGTGGTCTAAAGTGCCTGCTTAGGAGGGCTCAGGCAACTGCGGGGACTGCAGTTCGATCCCCGGCACCACATGCTGCGCCAGCGCCACCACCAGGGCAGGCTGAGCCAGCCACAAAATGAATAAATAAAGAAACAAACAAACACAACAAGCAAACAAACAAATAAACAAACAAATAAATAAATAAAAAATGTGTAACAATTCGGCATTCTATTCCAAATCATAGTGGCTTGGCTTTGCAATGAAAGTGTCCCTAGGGCAGTCTTGCGTCCTGGAATAAAAAAACCCCAACTATGAAAATGAAGCGTAAAACCTCAAGAGTGGATAAGCTGACTTTGAGAGGGTGGGAGGAGAAAGTCCTGAGCTCGGTCCAGGAAAACACAGCTGGAGAGGAAGGGGGAGGGGAGCAGAACACACTCGGCCTCTGCCACAGGCCAGCCGCCACCAGCCGAACGTTGCACTCATCCACTCATGCTTTCGCCCTTTCCGCTTATTCTTTCTGAGCCCGCACCACTCTGGGTGAGTTCATCGGGGACAACACAGCCTCGGCCCTCGCCCTCAGGGAACTCACACGCTAGGAGATGGGACAAGTAGGACGAACCAGGCAAACGTGAGGCATGCTTGGTGGTGTAAGTGGCAGAGAGAACAACTGAATAGGAGAGGGCAACAGAAAGCGGGAGGTCGGGAACAAATGTCAGTAGGTGGCCAGAGAAGGTGACATTCCAGTAGATCCAAAGGAAACGAGGTCCCTGCGTTACAGATGTTTCCTTGTTTGTTTTCCACAGCTGTAGGGGGGAAGTGTTTTTCCCCTTATGGCTGAGAAAAGTGAGTCTTGAAAGGTCAAATCGTTTACTCCAAGTCACCCAGAAAATGACAAGGACATGGTGTGAAGGCGCTGATGAGCCAGGCTCCCTGGCTCTCCTTGGGAAGCAGGTAGGAGTGTCCTGGACCCAATCTCAATGACTGGCCTGGTCCATTTCACCCCTGACGGCCCTGATGGGCAGAAGGGGGAAGCAGGACTGAGACCATCAACAAGGGACTGAGAGAGACCTGCCATGGCCTCAGTGCAAGGTGGCCCTGATGGCTGTCTGAGCCGGGGTTTGCTGCCTTAACCAGGTCTGGCTGCCCCCTCCCACTGTCTCCCAGAATCCCCTCATCGGTGGCTCAAAAGCTCCTCAGAGCTTGGACAGCACAAGGAAGGGATGGAGATGGGGCTGTTCCACCCCTGGCCCTTTCCTCCTTCTTCCCTCAGAGCTGCAGAAATGACTCACTTTCCC
>PVKN010037586.1:0-11219 GCA_004027915.1 Capromys pilorides
AAAACAGCACATTTCTAGTATGAATATAGATATACAGACTAGTAGAACTGGATCCACATGCAATACAGTAAAATGACACCTGCATGGAAATCAACTCAAAATTACATGATTTAAATATAGGACCCAAAACTGCAACACTAATAAAAGAAAATACGAGGGAAATCCTATCAAAAGCAAGGTCTGGATGAGGGTTTTTTAGATAAGTTCTCAAAATCATGAGCCACAGAAGCAAAAAAGCAAAGATATTAAATCAAACTAAAGGCTTCTGCATGGCAACAGAAACAAGAGTGAAAAGAACCTAGACTGGAGAACCTACAGATAGTGAGAAAATATTATGAGTTATACATATGACAACATGATAATATGTCACATCTATCAGGAAATAAAAAACAGTGAAGTGCAGTGCAAGGTCCTGAGTTCAACTCCCAGTACCAAAGAAATTTTTTTAAAAAAGTTTCAGGGCCTGGGATAAGCCTCAGTGGCATAAGCACCTGCTTGGCAAGTTCAAGGTCCTGAGTTCAATCTCCAGTAACAAAGGGAAACAAACAAAAAACCCCGACAGCACAATAATGCAAGCCCTAAGCACCCTGACTAAGAGTTGGAAAAAAGACCTAGAATAGACTTTTCTCCAAAGAAGATACACCAATGGCCAATAGGTTTATGAAAAAAGTTCTCTAAACACTAGGAAAATGCAAATCAAATCCACAAGAGTATAACGACTTTATTAGAATGGTTACTGTTCAAAAAACAAAAAATAAATGCCTTGACAATATGAAGGCGAGACTCCTACAGAATTAGTGGGAAAGCAAATTCAGACATTCATCATGGAAAGCAGTTCCCAAGTTCCTTGAAAAATTAAAAATGAATTAATATAGGAGCCAATAATTGTCCTAAGTAGATGTATCCAAAAAAACCCAGTAAGTTGGAAAGACACTTGAATTCCCACAATTATTGAAACACTGAACAGTGAATACAATAGCCAGATACGCAGTAGCTTTAATGTCCATTAATGGATTAATGAACAAAGAAAATGTATACATATACAATACTACACAGCCATGAAATCCTGAAATCCTATCATTGTGACAATACGGATAAACCTGAAGAATTTAGGTTAAGTGAAATAAGCCGGCCACAAAAAAGAAAACATTGTGTGATCTCATTTATGTACAGACTCTATAAAGGTTACTGTAAAGTTAATGTAGGACAGTAGTTACCAGAGCCTGGTGAGAGCAGGGGAAGCAGAGATGGGGATAGACAGTTCAACAGGTAAAATGTTAGGCAGGCAAGAAGAACAGGAATTCTAGTACTCTGACAGGATTTCATGTTTCATGGCTCATCATAATCCACGTGTATACATAATAATCCACTGCACATTACAAATACATAGAAGAGGATTTTCAGTGCTCTCAAAAACCAAAGAAATGGCAAATAATTAAGGTAATGAATACAATAATCACTTTGATCTAACAATTATATAAAATACAAATGAAGGGCCAGCCAGATAGCTCAGTGGACTAAAGTGCCTGATTCAGCAGATTGCAGTGACTGGGTTTCAATCCCCAGTGTGCTGTGCCAGCCCTGGCCCTGTGGCATACTAACTTGGCGATTGAGATTGGGTGTGGTGGTGTGTGCCTGGGAGGCTGAAAACAGGAGAATCACTACAAGTTTGATCTATGTAGTGAGACTCTGTACACCCTTACTGACCTTGTCTTAAAAAACAAACAAACAAAAAAAAGATATAGTAATCGCTTTAATTTGATCACTATATAAGAATACATGGATGGAAACATCACATTATATCCCATCAATATGTTCAATTATTTCCCAATAAAAATTTAGAAGTCCCAATGTTTGGTTGGGAACACGTCCCCCTGCCCACCTACCAAAAATGCTTTTCTCAGAACTCTCAGTATTAGATGAAGGCCATGACTGAATTCTGCCACAGGATGGCGGCAAAGCAACTAACAACCCCAAATCCTAACATAACTGAGTTGGTCCTGGAATGCCTTTTCCAGGCTTTCACTAGGAGAAAAAAGTACTTAAACCAAATCTCCTTTAGGTTTTCTATAAATATTCCTAACTAATATGCATTCTAACATTACTTCAACAAAGCTTAGCTCTTTGGTATAAAAATGTACTCTTACATAAGTCTCAAATGTTAAGTTTCTCTACTGCATAGCATGAAGAAGATATCTATGATTGTATTCACTCATAACTAGCACCCATATCTCTGAAGTTTATTTTTTTTCCAAAGTTTTGGAGGAGTAAATTTCCTTTAGCTATGGATACATAAAAATATATAAGCTATTTTATGAGATTTGCTAAGAAAGCATAGTAAAGAATTTATGATTGAGCTACTTAAGATTTAAAAGAGAATCCATGAAATACACATACCTTCAGGTTCATATTTCAGCTTTAATTCATCAATTTTAGCTCTTAGTTTCATATTTTCACTTTCTACAAGTTGGAGACGTCTTTCACTTGCAAAAAGTTTTCGCTCAATATCCAGGGCCCGCTGACTCTCAAACAATGCTTTCATTCGCTGTATGGACAGTTCTCCTTTGGTGCTTTCATTGTCCTTGCTACCATAGTAATAAAGGAAAATCAAGAGGTATTAAAAATATATGCAATTAAATAAGTAGCATTCCAAAGTATGTTTGAACACTTTCATTCTTAAAAAATCTGGATAAAAATACTTTTCCATATTAAATTTCTCTTTACTTATCTATAAGGTTAAAAGCAAAGAAATAAAGATTATTCACTGAAAATTCAGCAACTGGTAGTTAATATATCTTGCATAAAACTTGGGATATACTGCAGAAAGATAATTTTACTTTCTTTTTTGGAAATTTGACAACTAAAAAAAAAAAAACTTGCGGCCATTACTGCTACTTATTTTGCTTATTTATTTACATTTTTTTGTGGCTGGCTCAGCCTGCCTTGGGGGTGGAGCTGGTGCAGCAAGTGGTGCCTGGGATGGAACCTCTGTACCTGCGCTTGCCTAAGCTTGTCTATGCAGGTGCTTCAGACTGTTGAGCTATGCTGTTGGCCCTGTGATATTTATTTTAAGCAGTTAAAAAGTATTCATCTTCCCACCTGCCCACTCAGACACTTACTTTAAGTTATCAAGTTTTAGCTGAAGTAAATCTGTATAGTAGGTTTTGTCTTCTAGACCAGAGTTGCCTGGCATGGAAGGCTTAGATTCCATCAAATTCTAAAAAAAGCAGAAGTGTTTATTAAAGTACATAGTAAATTAGGTTACTACATATTTATTAAAAGCAGCTACTATCTGTTAAACACCACTGGGCAGGCATCCTACTAAGAATGACTCACTAATTCATTGGCCTTCTGAAATAGATAAAACCTCCAAGCATCCATTTCTCACAGTTAAAAACAGTGGGTCCAGGTGCCATACGCAAATATACTGAGAAAGGAAACTGTGAACCCACATCTAACTCTATAGCTAGGCTTTCACCTGAGTCTTACGGTCCCCTCTTGGCTTTTAGAATGAAAACAGCAAGGGCTTGCCAGGCTAAATTGTAGATTTTATGACAAAGCCATAAAATAGAAAAATATGAAGAAGGAGATTCTTAAGTTAGTTTTGGTATCTATTCTCTGGATACTGCTATAAATTCTATTTCTTTCTTGAAGAGAAAAGAAAAATCTGCTTAAAAGTTATCATTTGAGAGGCATTAGGTTAAAAAAAGTCTGATTAAGGAGGGCCAGCGAAATAGCTCAGTGGATTAAAATACCTGCAAGCAGGCGCAGGGGCTAGGGGTTGAAACCCCAGGACTGCCATGTGGGCCCACCATCGCGCCAGGCTGAGATAGCAACTGAGAATGGGCATGGTGGCATGCATTTGTAATCCCAGCTCTTGGAGACTGTAAACAGATGAATCACTATAAGTCTTATCTAATACTGTGACCCTGAACACCCTATGAGACCCTTCCCTAAAAATAAAAGAAAAATCTGATTGAAAACCATAATTTCCAAATTAGAGCACTGAGCCTATTTGTGAACCAAAAACATCTGCCAAGTAATACACTATAAATTCAAGCAAAATCTCAACAGCTTTTATAAGACATAAAGTACTATGAGCTTAAAAATCTTATGCTATACTACCTAGAATGCTTAAGAGATTATAAAATTTTACAAAAAACTGCCATTTGTAAAATTTAACCCTTGAGACTTTAATGAGAAGATACCAATGTTTCCTAAGGAATTTAAAAATTTGCAAATGTACTACAATCCTAATAAAAATGCCAGTAAGCTTTTAGGGTACTACACAAGTTGTTCATAGAGAAAAGCAAACATGTAAGAATAGCCAGGAAAACAGTGAAATGCAAGAGCTGTGGTGGAGAATAGCCTTCTAGGTAATATATATTACCAAATCTGCATTAGTCAATAAAGTAAGACTACCAAACCTGCATCAGTTAGGCACAAACAGACTAATAAGAAACACCACAATGGAGAAACAGATCCAAGTATGCACAGAAACTTGATATATGGCATCTCGCATCACTGTGGTCAAGATGTAATAACTAATGAGTCTCCAAGTGTCCCCTCGACATACACTTAATAATTATATATATAAAAAAAAAAACCTTGTAACTTTATGCTCTAGAAACCTGGGAGACACAATCTTTGCCAAACTTAGTATCTCCAGTAATGGTCAACATTATGTGTCACCTAATTATGATGCACTGAAAATGGTACATTACTCGAGTAATACAATCAAAAACAGTCGCAATCTAATCACATCAGAAAAAACAAAATGAGTAATTTATAATACTGGAGTGGGGAAATAGCTCAGTGGCATATGTGCCTGCCTGGCAAGCCCAAGGTCCTGAGTTTGATCCCCAGTACCATACATACATACATACATACATACATACCAAACTGGTTATAATCTACAAAAATGTCAAGCTCATGAAAGATAAAGACTGAAGAATGATCCAGATTAAGGAAGACTGAAGAGACTTGAAAATAACAATGTTATCATGAGTTAAATCCTAGGATAAAATGCATTAGTTTCTTATTGTGCTATAAAAGTTATTAGTGGTAGTTGGCAAAATGTAGTTAATAGTATAAAACAACTAATACCTACATTAATTTCCTGATTTTGATTAACAAACTGGTTATTTTAATTTGCTGATTTTGATTTGGCTCATTTAATACAAAAACTCTTCAATAAAATTGAGATCATCAGGGTTAAAAAGACATCTGGTTTGTGACTTACTCTCAAAAAATATTATTTCCAAAAAATATACAGACAGACACAGAGAAAGTAATAAAACAAATGTAGTAAAACTGACAATTAGGAAGTCCTGGGTGAAAGGTAAACAGGAATCATTTTACCTGTTTTTCAGAAGGGTGAATTTATTTTAAAATATAACAAATTCAGAGTTTATAAGACTTCTATGAATCCCAGTAAAACTAGTTTTAGTTAAAGAAATGTTGGAAGCAACTAAGCTCCGTTATACAATGGAAGTAGATAATACTGAAACATAACCAGTTATTAGTAATAAGGAAGAAATCTCATTGACGTAATAAGCAGAAGACAAAAGAATATATAAATGCTTACATTTTATGAAGCACAACAGTATTTATTCATGTAATGCTGATAGATATAAAGTTGAGCGGCAACACTTATTTCAAAGTGACACAGAACCTTGATATAGTGCTAGAAATATCTTACAACATGATTTGGATGGTAATTACAAGAGGTACATGTTGTCCTGAATTTATTGAATTATAAATCAGTAACAGCAACAAAAATAGGAAGGGTTGGTTGGCTCAGCAAAAGAAGCCATACTCAAAAATACTGAAAAGTAAAAGGAGCCCTGCCTCCCCAGAGGCCCAGCGAGAGTTCTGCTTAGCCTGGCCACTCACCTGTTTCTCAACCTGAAGACTGCCAAGGAGACTGGTAGTCCTAGCCCCATCCACCCCATTTTCCCCACCTGAATTCCTGAGTCCAGCCACCCCGGCTTGCCCTGAAGACTCCCAGGGAGACCTAACTGGAACAAGGACCTGCAGGAGCCCTGGGGAGTCCTACCCTGCACCAATCTACCATCAAGAGCCCTGCAGAAAACTTTGGCCTGCATTCATCACCATCAGATCCTTCTTGAACTGTGCCTTGACCCCCTCCCCTCAATGAAGTGGAAGCCACATTGAATCCCACACAGCAGGAGTTTTGGTGAGCCCACCCTGCTGAGAGCCTTGCTGACATGCACCCTCCCCAACTATCATCGATGCTTCAAAATGACAAAAAGAAGAAACAAAAGGCAATCTCAGACCCTTAGCCCACCGAAAATAAATCCAGCAGACAAGCTTATAGAAGAACTTGGAAGTCATACACTTGAAATTTCTGAGATGACAGCAACGCCATCAGTCTATAGAGGAAATCATATCAGAAATAATCTCTCAGGTAAAAAAGGAAATGACAATAATCATGAAAGAACTGCTCAATACATCCAAGGAAGACACACATTTAAAAAAAATAGAAGGGAATAGGAAAATAATAGAAATATTGAATGAACAATACAGGAAAGAACTAGAATGCTTGAAACAAATGCAAACAATATCCAGGATATTAAAAATTCCACTGAAAGTTGGCAAAATAGCTTGAAAAAAAGACAGAAGAGAGAATGCTATGGAAGATAGCATTGCAGCTAGAGAAAAGGAAACACCTCTTTAAAAAACTGAGAAACCAGGAAATAATACAATAGCTGCAAGATGATGCAAAGAAAAATAACTTAAGACTAACAGGCATCAATGCAACAGCTTCAGTTAACACAAAAGACATAAAAAGAGCATTTGCAGAAATAGTAGCAGGAAATTACACAAAAATGGATAAAGAATCTGACATACAGATAAGCAGAGCTTATAGAACTCCAGCCAACCATAAGCAAAATAAATCTTCACTTAGACACATTCATACTCAAAACCCAAGAAACTGAGCCAAAGAACCAACTATTAAAAGGTGTTAGAAAAACAGATTAACTACAATGGAAAGCCCATCAGAATCACAGGAGATTTCTTGCGACAGACCATCAAATCAAGAGCTTGGAGTGAGATATTTGAGGTTCTGAAGGAAGAAAACTTTCAAAGCAGATTGATGTTGCCTGTAAAACTATCAAATTTAATGGAGAGATTAGTACTTCTTCGACAGATGTCTAAAGAAATTACTAACAACCAAACCAACCCTACAAAGAGGACAGACAGATACTTTAGAAAGAAACAAAGATGATCACAACTTCAGGCACTAAGCAAAGCAAGTAATTAGGTAATGGGGAAAAGTAGAACCCTACAGTAGAAAAACAACATGACAAAGCCAATACATACCACTTAAAACTATCATTATAAACGGCTTCAATTCACCAAGCAAAAGCAGGAGACTGGCAGAGTGGATTAAGAAACAAAATCCAATAATATGCTGCATACAACAAACACACTTAATAGACTAAACATCAAAGGATGAAAAACACTATTCCATGCCTCAAGAACCCAGAAAACAGCAGGGTAGCTATTGTGGTTGCTGACAATGTCAACTTCAAATTAAGTGTGATTAAAAGAAATAAAGGGGGCCAGTACATACTTACTAGGGGAAAACTGCATGAGAAAGAGATAACAATTATAAACATATATATATATATAACCAATGTAGGAGCTCCCAACTATACTATATATGACAAGTTTTGACATAAAAAATCTAATGAGCAAAAATATAATTGTACTGAGACTTTAATACCCCACTGACAGAACGAGATAGCCCAATGATGCAAAAATAAGCAAAGAAATAACAGAAATAACCGAGCTTATAAAAATAGATCATGTACTAGCATACAGAACATACTTAAGGAAATGCAAAGGAATCAAAATATCCCATGCATATTATCTGACTATAGGGCAATGCAACTTGAAATTGCTGACAAAAGAAACAGGAAAAATTCTAAACACATGAAAACTAAATACCCTCCGAACAATCAATGGGTTACAGAAGAAATTAAAAAAATTAAACTTTACAATCTAACAAAAATGCAGATACCACCTACTAGAACCTGTGGAATGCAATGAAAACTGTCTTAGGAGAAAAATTCAGAGTGGTAAATTCTCACATTAAGTAAACAGAACAAATCCAAATAAATGAATATGCTACCTCAAACTTCTAGAAAAAGAGCAAGTCAATCAGCATGGTACTGGCATAGTGACAGACGTGATGATCAATGGAACAGATTAGAAGATGTAGACACAATTACCAATATACTCAGCCACCTTATCTTTGATAAAGGGGGCCAAACATGTTCACTGGAAGAAAAGCCTCTTTAATAAATGATGTTGGAAAAACTGGCTTTCCACATGCCAAAGGGTAAAATTAGATCCATGTCTATCACCATGCGCTAAACTACAGTCAAAATGCATCAAAGATTTAAAAATTAACAATGGAACACTAAATCTTCTGGAGGAAAACTGCAGGTAGAAATCTTAAAGACCCAAGGGGTAGAGAGTTCATGAACAGACAAAACTACATAAGAAGTGCTTCAAAGAATCAAAAACTGGGATCTCATCTTTTTGCAGTTTCTGCACTTCAAAACAAACCTGCAGAATAAAAGAAAAAAACAAAACCCCACAAACTGAGAAAAAATTATAGCCATCTGCCCCTCCGACAAAGGCCCTCTATCTAGAACATCTAAAAAATAGAAAATCAGGTTCCCCCAAATTTAAAGATCCAATCCAAAACTGGATATCTGAGATAAATATACACTTTTCAAAAGAAGAAATGCAAATGGCAAGTATGTGAAAAAATGTTCAACATCATTGGTTATCTGAGAAATGCCAATTAAAATAATGAGATTCCATCTCAACACATAAACTCAGCCAATGACAAATGATGGAGGGGCTGTGAAAGAAAAGGAACTCTTCTGCACTGCTGGTGGGCGTGTGGACAAGTATAACCACTATGGAAATCAGCGTGGAGATTCCTTAAAAGCTAAGATTGGAGGTCTCATTCAACCCAGCTACTCCTCTACTGAGTATTTTTGCAGAAGAACTGAAACCATCATACCACAGGGATATATGTGCACCCATGTTTACAGCTGCACAATTAGCCATAGCTAAATGCTGGAAGCAACCCAAACGCCCGTCAACTGAGGAATGGATAGAGTGGTATGCTTACACAGTGGAATATTATTCGGCTACAAAAAAAAAAAATAAATTTGAGGCTTTTATCTGTAAATGGATGCAACTAGAGATCTAAGTGAAATAAATCAGACCCACATGTACAAACATCATATTGTCTCCTTAGTGTGAGAACCTGAAAGAGAAAATAAAATCTGAAGGGTACAATAGATACTGGGAAAAGGGAATGAACCTATTCAAAAGGAAGGAATTACTGAGTTGAGGAAAAGAACAGGAAAGGTTTGGGGGAAGGGAAATAGATCTACCTAAGTTAGCAGGATGGTTTGGACAACTGTACTGTAGATTCATGCTCATCTATGGAAACAAGCAGTTAATGTTTAATTTGTTCTATCTCCTTTTTTCAATTGTTTTTACTTCTCTTAATTTCTCATACAATTTTTTTCTTCTAATTTTGCATGCATATATCTGGTAATATGAACAATTAGTTGGAAAAGAACACCGCATTACAACAAACACTGTGAAATTCATTTTCATTTGTTAAACAAAATTCTGCATCACTTGTAATTTTTCTGTTTTAATATTTTGTACTCTCTTTAAAAAATAAATTTAAAAACTCTAGAGAAGATTAGAAAAAAACACTTTAAGTACCAAGTCAATTTGTTTGATAACTGAAAGTTAACTGCATAACAAAGAAAGCTGTTTGAGCTCAAAATATTAAATTCAAGTGCAAGTGAAAAAATGGAAACAATGCCCTTTTAAATGGAAGGAGAGAGGAGCTAGAGGGTAGGGAAATGAGGGAAAAAGAATGAAAACATCATGCACACGCACAAATTTTCTATGTGGAATATGATCATTATGTAAGGCATAATTTTAACAAGAATTAAACAAACTTAAATCAAAATTTGATTGTATTTTTAAAGGTGCTATATGTACCTTAAATTTCTCCAGATTTCTAATTTCACCTAAAAGATGTTTTATTTCACCATTCTTCTGCTCCAACATGGCAAACAACCGTTCCTGCTGTTCAAATTCAGTCTGAGATCCTTTCATCTGCAGTAATGTAGAAATTTGCAGCTAGAACCCCAACATCAAAAAAATTGAGTGAGATTCGAAGAAGCACTTTTCTGGGATAAGCCATATTTTATACCACATTACTGGGAACTGATTTTAGACACTAAAATAATTTAGCTATTTGTAGTCTATTTAAAAACCTAAGTATCAGTAAGTTTCACTGTAGATAATATATTTTTTTAAAAAATGCATTTGGTATAGGGTCTCACTATGCAGACTGGACTTGTTTTCAGCCTCACTAGCTCTGGGATTACAAGAATGCGCCACCATGCCTGGATTCAGCGGCTAGCTCAGTGCACGCAGGGGCAGGGTCAGTGCAGCATGTGGTGCCAGGGATCAAACCCCAGTCCCTGTGCTTGCTTGTGCTTAGTTCAGTGAGCTATCTCTTGCCAGCCTGTAGATAAAAATTTGCATACTTATTCTAAACACAATAATAATATATAAAGTCTTTAATATGATTATTTGTGTTCTTGTGAAATAAAATTAAAATTAAATTAAACTCTATGGCTGTGGTCTGGAACTATGTCATTTAACTGGTTAATTAGCTTGATCAAAGACTGTCTATGACTCATTCTTTGTTAACATTTACTGAAGATTTGATGCAGTTTCTTAAAATTAGGCAGGAGAAATTATGCTACTGCCAGTCACAAATGAGAAGGATGGGAAGCATCATGTAAGTACGTTACTACTTGAAATACAAAAGCTGTGAGCAGGGTACTACGTATCTCCTATTTCTCAGACGAGATAAATGATACTCTCACAAGTTAAAATACATGTCACAGTCACACAGCAAGTAGGAGGTCCATGGTTCAACCAAATTCGTCTGATTTCCAAAATTAATCAGTAATTTTTCTCATTTGTTTGGTAAAATACTGTCTTGAATACGGAGAAAACACCTTTGTAGTCTCCTAAATACTACCTTAAAAATATAAAGCACAAAAATCAGAAATAAGGATTCTAAAAACTAGCACATCACTGGAATCTTTACTGCCAGTTTTCTGTTATCT
>PVKN010037587.1:0-11218 GCA_004027915.1 Capromys pilorides
TCTCACTAGCAGCAGTTTTAGTATCATCACTTATAAAAAACACACCAAAATCAGCAATATAAACAACTATGTTTTAGAATTGATAAAATGAAGAATTATGCTAACATTTTAAGCAATCAAAAAGTAGTATTAACAGTAAAAATCACCAGAACCAAAGATTCAAAATAATCTTTAAAGATTTTTCCTATTTTTTGAAAGGATAACATAAAAGACACTAAATAGAAACTCCTTAATAAGACAGGGACTGGCCAGCAAGATAGCTCAGGGGACTAAGCACCTGCTTAGCCACGCATAAGGACCGGGGTTCGATCTCCATACCACATGCCGCGCTGGCCACGCACCTGGGCACAAGGAGCTGGCCATGGAGACTGGGCATGGTGGCACATGCCTATAATCCCAGCGCTGGGGAGGCTGAAAACAGGAGGATCACTACAAGTGTGAGCTGTACAGTGAGACCCTAAACTCCACACACACACACACACTCCCAAAACAAAAAGACTCCATGATCTGGGCATACAGCTAAATAAATTCTATTGCCAAGAAAGGTGTGATATGTTCTTAAAATGCATCATCTGCTGCACTACGAAGGACCAAGTACTGACACAGACTTTAAAATACTCAGTGAAAGTGGCCACACGTGTTTAAAAATATAATTATGAATCTACTGGCAGAAATTACTACTGTGCTATCTCTCATGTAGTATGCCTAACCAAGAAGGCGTACTGAAGAATTTCCATAGTGATGCATGTGTGGACATGCCATGTTCCTTTACGGCAAACACACTGATTGTATACGTGCACATACAAGATACACACCTTTCGCTTCATTTGAAAACTTCATAGTTTTTAAAAGTTAAATATACCAGATGTCTAAAATATGCAGGAAGATAGAAAAGGCAAAAAAGACTAAAAATTAAGAATAGCTTCTGGAGGGCCAGGGAGATAGCTTAGCAGCACAAATGCCTGCCTGGTAAGCACAAGGTCCTGAGCTCAATCCCCAGTACCAAATAAAAGGTCTTCCAAGAATAGCTTCTGGACATAAAAAGCAGGTCTGGAGGGATCAGTGAAATGCATTCTAGAATATGCTGTTTAAGATTTAAGACTATGGATGGAATGTACAGGTGCACAGAGATATACAGACAGTAAAGAGAATGAATGCATAAAAATCAATTATTCCTATCTAATCACTGATTCAAATCAAGTGATACTGATGGGCTGGTATAACTTATAAAATAATGGTTAAGGGAGAAGAACAGTTACTTGAAAACCTGAAGGAGTTACCCCCAGGAAAGGAAGTCATCTATCTCTCAGCAACAGCAGCAGGTGGCCCAAACCCTGACAATTCATCAGCAGGAGACCCTGGCCCTGCCATTCCTATCCCCTACTACAAAGCTAGGAAATTACATCAGCAAGAAGACAACTGACCAAAGAATACGCAGTACCTATTAGAAAAAATATTCACAAAAGCAATGAAACTTTTCAGTGTATTGCTTTTTAACATAAATATTCTAGAATTTTTTTGAAAATCTGTTGTGTCAAAATGTTCATGAAACACTGAGTCATAGAATATAGGACCTTGGCATATAGCTCATGCTGGCTTTGAACACGTTACAGAGCCCAGGCTGGCCTTGACCTCATGGCCTGAGTACTCCTGAGTGCTGAGATTATGTCACATGGCACGACATTCAGCCACAAGCTTTTCTCTCCTACTACTTTCCAACAGTGAAGCTATTTTTCAATGATGAAACATCTTTCTTAACCAAACACTGAATCTGACTGTGTTTCTCGTTCAACAACCACCAGCAGACAAAGATGCCTACCAGTGCCCCTGCTCTTCAACACAGTACCTAAAATACTAGCCAGGGTGATGAAGCAAGTCAAAGAAATAGAAGGGAAATGATAGCAAAGAATCAAATTATAGTGATGTGTAGATGATGTGATCCTCTAAAGAAATTATCCTAACAAATCCACCCAAGGTTCCTCGAATTCATAATCTAATAATATTAATAAATTCAGTGATGTAGCAGGATACAAAAATCACAAAACAGCAAGAACATTCTGTACATGAATATAAATATTCTTAATTTAGGACCTACCTCCTAACAACCTTTCAGACCTACGGCTTGCCACTCTCTGCTGTAAGACCTGTCTTTTTTCTTTCTCTACAGTTCTTTGCATCTTTTTTACAGAACTTAAACGCTTTGCTTCACACAGCATGCCTTGTTTACACGGTACTGTAATTTCTGCTGGTTGCACTGAATAGTGCGGCAGTTTTATGTTGTTATGCATTACAGTACTGCATGTTAAGAGTTGTGCAAATAAAAGCAAAGTCATCAAGCTGGGGTTTCCTTTGCCCATTTCTTTGTTCTAATTATTGTAATGTACATCCTGTATACAATTCCTCATTGAGCAACCAATTTGCTTAACAACCTAGTCACTGTGTGAACTTTGTCATTAAACAACGAATATCTATAATGAATTCAGAGAAAGAAGATAGGAAAAAATCTTTAATGCTAAAACACTGAAAATTAAATTCTTTTTAACCCAACAACATTATGAAAAATTCAAGAAATGTGCCATATAAAACCTAGAGGCCTGAACAACCACAGGGCTAGCTTGTTTAGTATTCAACACTTACGACTGCTTCCAAGTTCTTCAAACAGGAACTTTATTTTTTCAAACTCTGTAGAATTTTTATTACTGGGAACATTCAATGGAACAAAAGCACTAAAATGGAAAAAAATAATTCTGCTTAATGGTTTTGCAAAACAACTTTGAATGAAAGAAAACAACCTGAACCTCATTTTTAGTTAAATTTTTAAAACTAAACACGTTTCCTTTAAAAGAATTAATTATGCAGAGAGGTATGAGATGTTTATGCATTCACCTCATCATAAATTTAGTTTTACTACTGCTAAATGTAAAATTGGTTTCCCTCTAACTCCGTAGATTTCATGTTTTACATTTTGTCAATTAAACCTTTGTAAACTGACAAAACCACAACAACAACAAAAAATACTTTGAGAAAAGACAATAGGATTAACCGTTTGAGTCCCAGGGGGTATTGAAAAAACACTGTCGCAGAATCCCAAACAGCACAACCGCGCTTTCTCTAAGTGAGTACGAAAAGACCCAAACAGCTTTGTTTCTTTTACATCGATGAATCCCAACTGGGATTCAATGTACTATTTATATTAAAAGGAGCTGTGTGATGTACTTGCGTCAGTAAATCTGAGCGCGCAACTTCCACAATCGGTAACACATCAGTTGTCCACAATGTTTAAAATGTGCTGGGTTTTCTCGACATAAAATCTCAGCAGCGCGATCGCATTGCTTGGGACTCAAACGGTTAAGACACTCAAAATAGTCTAAGACACAAGAAAAGGTTAGGAACTTCTGTGTCACATAGGTAGAACAAAATAAGTACACATACTTACTTGAATAGATTTATATGTATTAAAATGATAAGGTAAATAAATACATTACAACAAACATATATTTCACATTGTGAACTTATGGGTAATTTTTACTTTTTATTGCTATTTTTCTGTATCATTCAAGATTTACCCAATACAAATAATCTAAATGACAACTGAGAGGAGACTGTCGAAATAAGAGAGCTAGCTTCTTAACATTTTCTGTAACAGATCAGGTTGGGGAAAACACAAAAGAAAATCAAGGAAGTGGCTCTCTTATTCTCTAATGCAGATCAATAAACAAAGGATAATTAAGAGATTAAGGCAGAGGGCTGAGTACTTCTTACACTGTGCATGTGGAGTAGCAAACTAGAAGGAAATAGGAACTCTGACTCACTAACCCGACTTTAATTATAAGCAAGGCAGTTAAGAGCCAACCACTTTTGTAAGAAAGAAGCATTCAGTGGATTCAAACATGTATTAAGACATCTGTTCTGATAAGGCTTTCAGGTAAAACATGTAATTATTCTAAAACTTTGGTTTTAAATTTTAAAACCATTACTGCTTTACAAAGACAAGCAGAAACACCAAAATAACACCCAGCATTTGGAGGCAATTTATACTGATGGGCACCGAGATCATTCTCAATCAAAATGAGGTTCTGACCGCTGGTGATCTAGGGCATATATGGGATAAGGAAGCAGGAAGTACGAGGCAGAACGGCTTGTCAGCTGGGCGTTGGCTCTTACAATATGCATAACAGTGACCACAGCAACCAGCTATTCATCACAGGGACTAGTGGTTTCTAAGAGACAGAAGGAACCAGAACTGTAACAGGAACCATCATCTAGGCAAATGAAGTATACTGATGTGAGGGAGGAATGTGTGAACAGTTCTGCTATATATCCCCCTTTTAAAGTTTCCCTGAAAATATCTACTAGGCATATTATGTGTGATCTTCGACGCAACCCAACCACAGCAGTAATGTTAGGCTGTCAGTGATTCCAGGACAGGCCTAGTCAACGTCCTCCAAGACTTTCTTGCTTTTTTTTTTTTTTTTTTTTTTTTTTGGCAGAACTGGGGATTGAACTCAGGCCCTTGCTCTTGCCACGCAAGTGCTTATTCTATTGAGCTATCACCCCAACCCCTTTCCAAGGCTCTCTTATCACAGTTTTTCCCCAGGTTGCTTTTGGGCAGAGACATCATCTAGGCCCATTAATATCACTCTGGCAAGGGAGTAGGGAGTTCACCTGATCTAGGAGAGTCCACTGTGCCTTGGACCCAAGCTCATCAAATCATGGTCAAGCATCTGACTGCTTTATTTTCTTGGGGCAACCATACATAGAGTTTAAGGCAAAAGTCAGTTAGCAGGGGGGCAGGGAAGCAAGGACTGAGATAAGCACAAAAATCAAGGGAGGGGTTAGGGATGGTGCAAGTCTGTGAATGGTGTCCTCCAGCTTCAGCTGTGTGTGGATCGGTCAGTGTCTACAGTGACACAGCAGGGATATGAGTACATCGTCTCTTCAGAGTGAGCCCTCGAGGCACTGTCCAGGTAAATTCTCTAGCAATCATCCAGATGGTTTCTTTTAACTCTGGATTTCTCAAACTTTCAAAAGCTGTTAATATGGTTTGTACAGGGTGTCTACAAGTAGGGATGGTCTTTTAGCAAGTGGTTACAAGTTGTTCCTGTATGAAATTCTTTCAGAATTTTACAGCCTGTATGTTATACACATAACTTTTACTTAATCTGTAATAGTTCTGTCAGTTTATGAATTTTCTCTGATACAAATGCAGGCCCATTATCACTGCCAATAATCAAGCGTAGGTCCTATGTAGGGATGACTGTTCACAGCAGGACCCTGCAAACTTCTGCTGTGTTGGCCAGCCTGAGGAGGTGCATTCTTAGGCCTAGCACAGCAGGTAGTACCTGGACAGTTAGGTCTCGGCCCAAGGCGACCTTGTCAGTGTGCCTGGCCAGAAGGACAGCAGCTATTACAGCAGGAAGGCAAAGGGGAAGGCAGCACTTAGTGACTGGATCCAGGCATCTACATAGGCAGCCACTGGGCGCTTCCAGAGACGACAGCATGAGTAAGCAACAGCTTTTGTGAGCTCAACTACCCAGATTCTACAGGTGCCAGCAGCTCCAAGAAAATTTTCAGAGTTTCTTTCTTGTAACCAGTTTCGGCCAGATATTGCAGCAGAGCATCTGTGCCTTTCCAGCAGGCAGCTTGGGTGTCATCAATCAGCTGGGAAACTAGCAAAGCAAGTTTGAACCTCTGGGATGTTGAATACAGGTTAGTTGACTTTTAAGTGTACAAATGAGGTCTTTTTATTTAAAGACTAAGAAGGGCTAACAGGTGCCAAACGAGGCAGAAGAAGGGGTTCTCTACATCCAGGCAGATGTACCAGCAGGCTGGGGTGGCAGAAGCCTGAGGTAATGTATATGGAGGCCCATCTGGGCAGCGTCATCAGCTTCAGAGCCTAACCTGGCTCTCCAGGCAGGAGAGGTGTACTTCAGCAGTTTGACAGTGGATACCGTTTGCTCGGCGGACCCTGATGGAGCTGGGAGAGAAAAAGGTTGTATTGGACAAAAGGTGTTGGTGGCTTGGTCGAATCTGTTGTTGGAGCTTCATCAAAAATAGTGGGACAGTTCTTAACCCTGTATGGCAACTGAGTCCAAGTGAGCTGGACTTTTATCTCAGGTTTTCCCCAGTCACAGGGTCTTATGGGAGCAACTGGCAAACCGGAAGTCATCTTTTAAATCTAAAACAGTCCAAAAAGGGTACGTGGGTCGGGACTTGGAGAGGGCAAGGAGACGGCTGCATTGTAGATGGCACAGAAAAACTGCACAAGGTGGCTACTAACAGTCGCTCAGGCTGATATGTGGCTGGATGCTGCTCTGTGCTTCCCGTGACATCTGGGTCACAGTGAGGTGGCATAGCTGATGCCAGGCCTGGAGGCAAGTCTTCAGTTCCTACCTTTGGGAAGAGTTTTCAGAATTTCAGGTCTGCAGTTAATTGTCTCAGATTGATGCAGGTATCATCTTCCTTTTAGGGTCAAACTTGAAAGTGCAGCGTTAAATGACTGAGACCAACTGGCTTGGTGTAGAGGAGCCAGTGACTTCTAACTTGAAGAGGAGGTCTCTCCTCAAAAGTCGCACAGGGACTGGCTTACACAAGAACTCAAGTTTGGTGAGATGTCCTCCCAGGCTGCAAATCTGTGCCTGGAAGAAAGGGCGAGAGGCAAGCATCCCAGTGGCTCTGGTGATGGTAACCTATAGGCAAAGGGAATTTTGAAAGGAGAGAGTTCTATTACTAGGAAAACCATAGGTTTGTCCCGACTTCTGCCATGACTGTGGGTTCTCAGAAGCCCAATCCAATACAGCTCAGTGTGTTCTGTCCATCCAGGCCCAAGGGTAGGGAGAGGTTGAGGCTGAGGTGACCTGCAGGCAAGTCTGTGTCTTGAAGATGGAGGTGGCATCTCTTCTTGCCCATAGCCCTTATAACTCAATCCAGAGGGCATGGTCATCTATCAGAGCGGATTCTCTTAAGGATAGCAGATGCTTTCATCAGGTTTCTGGGTAACAGTGGTTTTCGTCTCCCTTTTCAATGCTATTAAGAAGAGCTCAATTCAGACAAGTCAGGAGTGGGATGTGAAACTACAGGTGCTGGCAGCAACTGCGGTGCCAACCAGAATGCCAAGATGGAATTCTCAGGAAAAATGAGCCTCTTTTTTCTTTCTTCTCAGAGATGCAGGGAGTGGTTTGCTTTCATTTGTAACTCTGCAAAAGCCCTTTTTCCTATAGTCCTGGATGTGGGGTTTGATGAGTTAATTCCCATCTATGACTTCCTACATTTGTGTTGTATACCCCTGAATGACAAAGAGCAAGGCCTCAGAGAGAAACCAATCAGATGTCCACCTTGCCACACCTCTCATGGAGACTTAGGTGTGACTTAGCTAAGGAAAGTGAGAGGCCTCTGTTGTGTCACGTTTTGATCACTATGGAACCCCATGTGAGGGCCTAAATAGCCTCTATGACCAGTGCCCTCTTGTTTTGGTGCACAGATAGAACAGCCTATTACTGACACTGTCCAGTCAACTCAATCACACGTTCATTCAGCAGCACTCAGCAGTTAAACATTGAATCTTGTTTCCCCTGAGGGTGGTCCTGACTGACGGGTTGATCATTCCTCTTCTGCTAGAACTGAGCAGGACCCACAGACTAACAGGGTGCCCCAAGGGCCTTACTGGAATCAGGCAGGCAGGCACACTATGTTCAACTTCCTTTGGGGTCTGATGTGAGATACTCGAGCGGGGAGACAGGAATCTACCTCCAGACCCTGAAGATACTAGGGAAATCTGAGTGTGCACCTGCCCACGGGGATCTGGAGAGGTCCTTGCTCCAACTGTGAGGGCCATGACTGGTGCCCGAAGAGGTCAGTACAGTTGGTCTTCCCAACCAATGTGCCAGATGCAATGACAAGAAGAAACCCTGAGAGGACACCCAGGATTTAGGAGTAGACTGACTTACATAGATGGGCCCTGATTGCCAAAATATCAGGCCCTGATTTCTGGTGGTCTAGGGGTTATAAAGGATAAGAAAATGGGAAGTACAGAGGCAGAATAGCTTGTCAGCTGGGGACTGGTTCTTACAATACGTATCTTGCAACCAGCTATGCATCACTGACCAGCTGTTTCTAAGAGACAGAAGCAACAGGAACTGGAACAGGAACTAACACCTGGGCAACTGAAGCACACTGATGGGGTTACACTTGGTACTGCCGATA
This sequence comes from Capromys pilorides, assembly GCA_004027915.1. Classification (NCBI taxonomy): domain Eukaryota; kingdom Metazoa; phylum Chordata; class Mammalia; order Rodentia; family Capromyidae; genus Capromys; species Capromys pilorides. Next base: position 8,203 of record PVKN010037587.1, read on the forward strand.
ATAAAACGATGAACTAGGATATGTAAACTGCTTATCTAAATTTCTTATTTAAAATTAATTTCAGTTTGCTACACTCCCCTTAGTCGTGGAGACTTCATTCTCAGTGTTCTTAGACATACGACTAATCAAATGCATAAATCAGATGAACTCCCTCACCCGCACTACTTTGTACTTTTTAGCTGTGAATAACCAATCTGTGAGTATGCCAAAAGAAAGAAAAATCTACATTGTATAGAATATCACCTAAAGCACTATCAAAATAGAAGTACTGCAAATATTTGGAAATAATACCTGTAGTTAAAAAGTTCAGTGTCAATATGTTAGTTTTAGGTGATTAAAGTATTCTACATTGGTGGAAGAAAATTAAGCAACCATTACTGGGGATTACACATCCGCGTTCAAATTCCTAAGCAGTGCTACTTAGCACTGCAAATATTAAAGAAAGAGTAACACTGGAGGGAATCAGGTATGACTAAACTATTTTATCCATTATACTTTATAACCTAGAAAGATACCTCAAATATTTTCATATAAAGTAACAGAAATATCTATAAGCAGAACCCAAAATATTTACAACTAAACAAACTCATCAGTTCTGAACAATAACATTCAAAACATAACTGTCAACATAGTGAATGTTCCTATGAATGGACACATGTGGGCCTTAACCCTCGAGGACTCTCATGAACCAGGTTTTACTTACATCTTCAGAGGGACAACGGTGAGAGAAGAGCACTGGGGAGAAGAGGGCAGCTGACTGGGGAGAGGCATTTCAAGAGGAGGCATAACCCCTGCTCACCGGCCAGCTCTCGGCCTGGAAGCCAACGATTTATGGAGAAAGAGAAATATCTCCTAACAAGTAATAAAAAGGCCACTCAGGTCAAATGAAGATATACAGATGTGCCGATTTTGAAGGAAGGAGCTGTTAATAAGATTATCAGGCATTTACTAAACAATGACGACACCATAATAACTGAGTGTTACGATGGGATTTATGCAGTAAAAACACATGTGTACTTTCTTCATCTCAGTCCTCAAACAAAAAGAATGCAGAGCACCTCAGCTTCCAAAGACAGTACTAGTTCAAATTCAGAACTACAAGCGGGACGGCCAGATAGCTCAGTAGACTAAAGCACCTGTTAGGCAGAGCACAGGGGCCGGGATTAGACCCTAAGCACCACAAGCTGTGATGGCCTGCCCCCAGGACACGCTAAAACTGCAACTGCGACTGGGTGTGGTGGTGCATGTCTGTAATCCCAGCTCTTGGGAGGCTGAAAACAGGCAGATCACTGAGTCAATCTATGTAGCGAGATCCTGTAGACCCTGTATTAAATACAACAACAAAAGAACTACATGCTAGTAAGATTGTAACTTTCCCTTAAGCCTTTGAAAAATAATAAAACTGAAAAATTTCTTAGTAAAAGCATTTTACACCAATCTGACTGACTGAATTATCTTATTGGAGAATATCTCTTCAGAAAGAGACAAAGAAAAAGCTAATGAATTCCAGGAGATACGAAATTGATACGATGAATTTGGCAGAACTGAAAATCAGTTTTTCACCTCCCCCACTCAGTTACCAACTCAAGTCATATTTCTCTTCTAAATAGCCCATCTGTTCCTTCCTCCCTGCTCTCCTCATAGCTATCCTAGCTCCTAGTTCCGACCCTCACCTTTCACCCAAGGTATTATAACTGGCCCTCCTACCTGTCTGTCATCTAACGTACCCCTTCTCTAACTCAATCCCCACATTGCTCTTTCAGTGCAACCCTCCCAGTTCCACAACTGAAGCAGTCTCATATACTTACTTTGCTGTGCTCCCATGGACCATTACGGACATACCTTTATTGTCTTCGGGCTGTTATGCAGACTAAAACTCAAGATTTCTTCAACACTGCCTGTAACTCAGAGCCTACTTACCTAGCTAATGTCCAATTTTGTCACCGGTCCACATGACCACTTATAACATAATATCATTTTATAAAGATTTTTAGAGAAAGGAAGGTTCAAATTTACATCAAACTTGTTATGCCATTTTTTAAACATTCCGAGCTAACTTCAGCTTCTCTGGCAACAGAGACTGAATTGTATCTCCTAGCCCCTCAAAATAGTACCTTTTAGCCTTACCCTTTGGTGGGATGGTACTTGAGGAAAGCATCTTAAGGAAGGTGATTAAAGCTATGGTCTAGGGAGGGACCCTCATCTCATCCCTGTATCAGCAGAGGAAGTGACACTAATGACTCTGCCTAGTCAAGCACAGAGGAAAGTTCATGCAAGCACAGAGAGGTGGCCATCTACCACCAGTGACGAGACCAGTTTCCAGCACCTTGATCACAGACTTTTGACCTCTGGAGCTGTGAGAACGTAAGATGTTGAAGCCACCTGATCTGTGGTACTTTTTTATGGGAGCCCACACTCATACACTGTACATCTATTCATCTTTCACCTTTATCAAGCAGGCTGACCAATTTCTACTCCTTCAAGTCTCAAACCTTACTTCCTCTTGGGTCTTCGAAATCTGCAAGGCCCTGGTGTAGATCTCCCATCAGAGTAGTGAACACTGTACTCATGATTTATGTGTTTACGTGTCTCCCTATGGGACTCTTGATGACAGAGCCTTTGACCTTCCCTATTTGCTCCCAAGATTTAGCACAATACACAATGTACATGTTCTTCAAAAATACATGAGAGGTTGAAAAAGATGTGGTATTTTTATACAATGGAATATTACTCAGCCATAAAGAATGATAAACTGGAAGACTTCATATATAAATGGATGTATATTGAACATATACTTATAAGTGAAATAAATGAGATCTACATACGTAAATATCGTATAGTCTCCCTAGTGTAAGAAGTCTAAAGAAGAAATAAAAAAAGGAAAGGAAAAATGATGTCTGTATCTTGTGCTCTGAACAACTACTATGAAGACAATAATATGCATTGTCTCAATTATGATGGCTGTCCTACTAATGTGTTTTGAAACTGTCTCAATGTTATTTCTTATTAAAAGTAA
>PVKN010037588.1:0-11218 GCA_004027915.1 Capromys pilorides
GCACTCTTAATGTTTATTCAGTTGCAGCTATTTGTAGGTTTTGTTTTTGCTTCTTTTCCCTTCATTTTACTTTTTCTATGAAATTTACTGGGTATGCTATATAATTGCTTTTCTCTGTCATGGAAGAAAACATTTTTTCAGTCATTTTACTTTTTTTCATTGATCAAGAATATTCATTAATCACTTAGGGAAAAGAGATTATTACTGTACCAAAACTCTCAATACGTTTGTAAATTACATATCTTGTCTCCATACTGTTCATTTACCAATCCATAAATGTTTGGATACTAGTCCATTTATGTGTCTATAAATGCCTTAACATCTTAACTTGAATTTAGTTTTAAAATTTGTTGTGTTTTTACTTATTTGTTAGGCATTCAATATCCTTCTCTATTGGCGTACCATATGTGAGTCAGTACAATCATTCCAGCTGTTCTTGAAAGACAATAAATTTCATTGTATCTCAGTTCATTTGACTGTCCTAAAACCTCAGTTATCTGCTGGACTCAACAAATTTACTACTTAGTAATTTGTATGTTTATTTGTTTTATTTGAAAACAAATGTTTCGTATTTTCTATATCTTGTAGAAATGCTTTGTAATTCATACTTTTTTAAAAGAATTTTTATTCATTTTAAAGAGAAAATAAAATAACAATGAGACAGTTTCAAAACAGGTTAGTAGGAAAGTTATAATAAGCATATTATGGAGCTACAGGGGAAAGTGATTTCATAGTGTGTGTAAGGATAGTCACCTATAGAGAAAACTTTCTCTCAGACTTTCAAAGAGAGCAAAATGGTGAAGCAATGGAAGTGACACATCCAGATGGCTGACACTGACAAAAGTTCTGCAAACCGCAGTAATGGTTTTAGGGTAAATTCTGAAGGGACCTGACTGACCTTATCAGACACAAAAGTTGCATATTCTTGTAACATAGATCTTTTTTATCTTGGTCTTAACCATCCAGAAGAAAAGTCTAACCATGGAGTATAAAAATTAATGACATAAATATTCTGAGCTGTAAAAGGCTCAACACAATAACTTCTGAAAATTGCCAGTTCTGATAATAACCCACTACCATTATGGATTACTGGACTATATTGTGTTATTTTGCTGAATTCAGGAACCTATAACATTTGAACTGGCATACTTCATACTTTGAATAACAAAATTCTAAACAAATACTCATTCCTTTAAGGAAAGTATTCTTAGATTGCACAGATACCAAAATTTCTCAGTGTTAATTCCTCAGCAGTTGCTGCTTAAAAAATCACTTTTTTCGCATTCTGTATTTTTAATTTTCCTAAAATTAATTGTACACAGAAATCTGATTTATTTTTACAGTTTTAGTAAATGTTTAAAGTACATAATGGGTAGATTCTTTGTAAACATTTGGTAGGTGCACATAATACATTTCAGTCCTCCCTCAATCCACTCCCTTTTTTAATTGTCCAGAAACAGATTCATTTTTTTAATTTTATATGATATTATAAAGTTAATTAGCATATGTACAGATTAAAAACAGGCTAATAGGCCAAAGAATATATAAAATATGTAAAATAAATTTATTAAGTCAAGGTATAATTTTAGATACATTATTTGTACTGGATTACTGGATTATGATAACTTTTCTTCCTTTACCTTATTTAACATTATGGTGCATTCATTTTCTAGCAAAGGACTAATGTTTATAATTATTGTGGCAGAGTAGTACTACATATCTGCTGATGGTCATATAGGTTCTTTCAAAGATTTCACTATTATGAATTGCACTGCTATAAACATGGGTGTGCATATATCACTAAAGTATGATGTCTTCAACTTTTTGAATATCTAGGAGAGGAATACCTGGATGAAAAGGAATTTCTACTTTCAGATTTTTTGGGACCCTCCATTTAGATTTCCATTGTGATTGCATCAGTTTAAAGTCCTACCAACAAGGGGCCCTGCCAGAAACCCATTAGACACAGCAACCAGGCCTGGCCTATGAGGGAGACAACCCTGGGCCCATCACAAACTCAATTCAATCCAGAAACCACACCCAGCATATGAGTGAGGCAACTCAGGGCCTGCCAGAAGCTCATTTCACCTAGTAACAAGGCCCAGAATGAGAGTAGAACTTCATCCATCAGACAGGCCCAGGATGTAAAACTGCTACAGAACTCCTAGCAGACAGGCTATAGAAAAGACCCATCCAGCTGATCCAGGAATAGGACATCTTGCCAGAGTGTCACAGCAGGTTCAGCTTCAAGTGCTGTATCAGGAAAAAGTGGAGCACAACAGCAAGGCCCAAGTCACACCCGCCTGAATGAGTTTGAACATAATAGAACCAGATGTGGTTCTAACAGCTCTACCAAAGCTCTACACCAAAGGTCAAAGGCAGGGCTTTACAAAAGAGGTAGTAAAAGATCTCTTAAAAACAACTAGAACACAAGAAAATATAATTCAACATCTGCAATTTTTGTATAGACAAAATTGGAAATCACACAACTGAAACCTCTGAAATAATAGCATCTGAAGTAAGGAAACAACTGCAGAAAGGTATAGAGGAAATCAGATCAGAAATAATTTCTGAAGTACAAAATGAAATGATAACTATAATGAAAGAATTATTAAATGCTCCTAAAGAAGACACTGATAAAAACTAGAGAATAGAAAAATGATGGAATTCTTGAATGAGTAATATAGGAAAGTAATAGAATGCATGAAGATTCAAAGCACTATACAAGAAATGAAAACCACAATCACAAGCTGGCAAAACCATTTCCATGAAAGTGAAAATAGGCTTTCAGACTTTAAAGACACCACTGTGGCTAGTGAAGAGGTAGTAAAAGATCTCTTAAAAACAACTAGAACACAAGAAAATATAATTCAACATCTGCAAGAGGATGCAAATGTGAACAATGTAAGTCTAATAGGCATCAATGAGAAAGGAGTCAATACAAATAATATAAAAAAATAGGGTCAGAATTAATAGCAGAAAACTTCCAAAATATGGGGAAATAATTTGACTTTCAGAAAACTGAAGCATATAAAACTCCAAATAACATCAACCCAATTAAAAATACACACAGATATATAATAATCAAGATCCCAGAAATTCAACAAAGGAACAATCTACTAAAAGCTGATAGAGAAAGGAAACAGATCACATTTAAAGGAAAACCCACTAGAATAATGGCAGATTTCTCCAAACAAACCATCAAGTCAAGAAAAGCATGGAGCAAAGTACTTCAAGTCTTGCAAGAAAAAAAATTACAACCCAGATTGAAATGCCCTGCAAAACTCTCTTTCAAATATAACGGCGAAGTGAAATACTTCCAGGACAAAGAATGACTAAAGAATTTCATCATGGCAAAGCCAACACTACATAGTTTTCTAAAAGATATTCTAGGAAGGGATCAAAATGACCACAGCTCTGTGAAGGGGAATGGAAAGAACCCAATGAAGAATTTACCACAGGAGAAAAAGTGGTATACAGCAGCAGTCTTTCAACTATTCTTTTGTATACAGCAGCAGAATATGTCCATCAGCATTTTCTAAAAATGGACTTCTTCTTCACCCTATGGATCATGATTCTCTTTGGGTTTTCAGAGTGCACATCAAGGAAATAGCAGTAGCTCAGTTCCACAAGTGACACCTGGCTACCAGTAAGCATCATGGACACTATCCATGTACACGACATAGTAGAACTTTGTGCGATATCTTATCCCCAAACTTGTAGAAGCTCTGGTCATATATTTGCCATTCCAGTATCTATGGAACTATGGTATGTTTTCTCTTTTCTTTTCTTTTTTCTTTTTTTTTTTTTTTGTGTGTGTGTGTGTGTGCATGTGTGAGTGAGGTTCTAAGTCATGACCTTGCACTTGCCAGGCAGGTGCTTGTGCCATGGAGCTATCTCCACAGCTCATATGTTATGTTTTATTCTTAGTAATTCCTTATTGAAACATTTTCTTAGTTGATATTTTCACATATATTAACCTATTCAAATAAAAAATAACTAAAAATAAAGTGATACCAACAATGTAGAAGGGAGACATTCTCCCCACAATCTGATATTTATTTATTTATTTATTTATTTATTTATTTATTTATGACAGCCATTCTTTCTGGCATGAGATAGAATCTCAGGTTTTTTTTTTTTTTTAATGATGCAAATGATCCTACTACATAGATCAGACTCAGAGTGTTTCTCCTGTTTTTAACCTACCAAAGTGCTGCAATTACAGGCATGCAGCACCATGACCAGCCTCATGGGCAGGGCTGGCACAGCATGCTGGGGATCAAACCCTGGTCATGTGCTCTGCCTAAGCAAGTGCTTTAGTCTACTGAAGTATCAGGCTGGTCCTGCAGTGTTGTTTTAATTTCATTTCTCAAAAGATCCCCTATGTGTTTATGAATCATTTACCTTTGTTTATGAAGGGTGTGGTTACTTCAGATGTCTATTCTATAACTGATTCTTTAATTTTGTATACATTTAGAGCAGGGTATGCAGAGTATACAGGGTCTCACTTTGTAGATCAGACTCATAGTGATTTTCCTGTTTTCAGCCTCCGAATGTGCTGAGATTATAGACCCAAGCAACTGCAGCCAGTCTCAATCACTGTGTTAGTGCACCCTAGAGAGAGGGCTGGCATAGTACCCCTGGAATCAATACCCAGCTGCTGCACTCTGCCAAAGTAGGCACTTTAATCTGTTGAGCCATCAGGCCAGCCCATGAGTCTTTAAATTTGACAGCTCTAATTTATATTTTTATATATTTTAGTTATTAGTTATTTGAGAAATAGCTGGCAAAACATTTCCCATTATGTGGGTATTTCTTTTCACTGTTAAGGTTTCCTGTGTTTTTATGAAGGGTTTTTATTTTATATGATCACTTTTGCTTATCAAAAATGTCATAAAATGGAGAGAAGCTGACAATCCCACACTAAAATAATCTCTCATGTTTAGTATAGTTCTCATATTAGCTAGATCAATAAGACAATAGATATAAAATAGGCACAGATAGGGAAAAGTTAATTATTATTTTCTCATGGCACAGCCTTTTTCGTTGAAGCCCCCCAAAGCTCCACCAAAAAACTTTTAGAACTAATGGCCAAATTCAGCAGTATAGTAAGATACAAAGACAACACTCCAAAATCTGTAACAGTGTTGCACACTACTAATCTCAAGGCCAGCCTGAATTGCATCATGAGACCCTGTCTCAAAAAGACCAAAGGGGAAAAAAAAGGACATCATAAAATGGACAGCTTCTCCTGTTCCTGGGTAAGAAGACCCAATATAATCAAAGTCACCCTATTTCAAAAGCTATCATAGAAAACTTAACACAATACTCATCAAAATACCAATAATGTTCCTTAGAAAACTGGAGAAGGCAATCTTAAAGTTTATATGGAAACAGAAGAATATTAGAATAACAAAAGTAAGAAGCATAAAGAAGGAGGCACAGATTTCATAGTTCTCAGATTTGAAGTTATGCTATAAAATGGCATTGATGAAAATATCATGGAAAAGTCTAACTATGAGGTATATAAAAAAGTAAAGACATATTAATATGCTGAGCTGTAAAAGGCTCAAGTCCACAGCCTCTGATATTGCCAGTTGTACTGAAATTTCACTACTATTATGGACTATAGAACGATAGATACAGCTACTTTCTCTTTGTTCAGTGAGAGGAAAGATTTGTACTAATACTGTTTATTTATTTTATTTTTTCTTTTAATAAGAAATAACAATGTGACATTTTCAAAAACACATTAGTAGTACATTCCCAATAATTGATATAATATATATTGTTGTCTTTGTAGTAATTATACAGAGCACAGGATGTAGACATGCTAATTTTTCTAATCATTGTTGGTACAAAAAAATTCTCATTAAACTAAGAGAAAGTAGTTGTATACATAGTCCAGTATTCGATGATCACAATGGGTTATTGGAAGAACTGGCAATGTCAGAGGCTATTGATTTAAGCCTTTTACAGCTCAGCATACCAAACTAGCTTTATGTTTTATGCCTTGTGGTTAAACATTTCTGATGGGTGGTTAAGAGCAAGTTAAAGCAAGGTCTGTATGACAAAATATCTAAATTTTGTATCTCCCAAGTTGAGTCAAGTCCACTTAGGATTTATTTTGAAATCATGTACAGTGCTTTGTACAATTGTTATCATTGTCAGCCATCTGGATGAGTCATGACCATTGTTTGACCAGTTTGCTCTCTGTGAAAGACAGAGAATGTCTTCTCTCTAGGTGACTCTCCTTAGGCATGCTATACATCGTCAATCCATTCCCTTTGTGATCCCATAATCTCCTTCAACTGAAAATTTTGGAAACCACTGAGTTTTAGGATGTTACAGTACAGGATCTCTTATATCCTGAGTCCTCACTTACCTTGAATGGCTAGGGCCAAAATACTGGCAAACCTTTTAGCCTTTCTTTTTCTCTAATTTTTGGTTTGTAAACTTAAGTTCTTAACCCCCCAGAAGAAAAGCTTAGTGATACTATTACTCTGCAACATAGGTACTTGAGTTTAACATCACTATCTTTCTGAATATCAAACATCTTACACTTAACTTGGAATTGGTATTTTCCATCAATCATTGGTATTCTAATAAATTCTTATACAATGTGATAAAAGCAGCTACACTTTTTTACACAGACATTTAGAGATCTAAGTATGTGCAAAATTGTAGCCAGCCAATCCTATGGCATTTTTCCTACTCTCTTACTCTAATTTAATACCCTTTTTTTTCTTGCAAACCGATCATTTACTTGAGAGAGAGTATAGCAGTAACTGAGAATGCATTAGAAGCAGCACAAATCTAAAAGGCAAGAATGAAAGACATTCCAAGCATAATTTTAGTGCTACACATTGCTATCCTCAGTGTGAAAAATATTTTGATGATTCTTAGGACCATTATCTAATTCACCCTCTGTATACAAGTGCACGGTTTTGCTCCTGCCATGTTTCCTATCTTTTCCATTTGCAGTGACTTTGTTGTTTAATTCTTAAGTACTTGGTTTCTTTTCAGCTGTGTTATACCTTTTCATTTTTATTTCTTCTTTGCAGTTCTTACACTAGGGATATTGCATGATATTTGCACATGTAGGTCTGGTTTATTTCACTTATGAGTATATGTTCAAGACACATCCACTTATATATGAAGTCTTCTAGTTTATCATTTTTTGTAGCTGAATAATATTCCATTGTATAAAAATATATATTTTTCAACCGTTCTTCAGTTGATGGGAATTTTGGTTGTTTCCAAGACTTGGCTATCACAAATTGTGCTGCTATGAACATAGGTGCACAGATATCACTATGATATCATGTTTTCAGTTCTTCTGTGCAAATGATGTTTAGACAAGGTATTATATCTGCATCTTGTACTCTAAATAGCTACTATCAAAACAAGATATAATGTGTTAATTATTGTATCTATCCTACTAACCTGTTGTGAAACTGTCTCATTGTATTTCTCTCTCATTAATACTAGCAAAAAAGAAATATCATGGTAATGGGAAACAAACATATTCCTGGATCAGTGGAGTATAATAGAAAATGTAGAAACAACTTTAAGTACACTCATCTATGTTAGTTTTGACAAATGAGACACATTCTTCTACTGAAGGAAAGATAGCCTCTTTGACAAAAGGTGCATGTGAAGTTGTCTATCCGCTTGCTTAAAGTTACACCTAGCACTATATGTCTCACTATAAACTCAACTGAGATTAAAGTGGATCAAATCTCTAAACATTAAAACAGAAAAAAACCTATTGGAAGACAAAATATGTAAAGCTGTTGGATGTATACTTGTGGGCAAAGGTTTTCTGAATAAAATCAAAGCTGCACAAGAAATCTCCTTCTTAACCCATGTAGAAGTGTGTATTATATTCTGAAGAGACATTAAATTAAATTACATTTTGCCATAAGAAATCTGTAAGAGCAAATTCTTTTTAAGCAAGAAATGCAATGCAGGAGGTACCACAATTACTGAATTGAAATTGTACTATCAAAGTACTGTGTTTAAAACAGCCTGATACTTGGAAAACATAGATGTGAGGATTAATGGAACAGATTAGAAGATACAGAAAGACCTTAAAATCCACTCAGTCACATTATCATTGCGAAAGTTATGAAATATTCACTAGATGAAAGATAGCTTCTTTAATCAATGGTACTTAAGAGACTGACTTTCCAAATGGCCAAAACTGAAATAACACTCTTGTCTTTCACCATACACTAAACTAAAAATAAATGGATTGAAGATCTAAGTGTTCAACTAGAAAGACTACACATGTTGGAACAAAAAATAGGTAAAACTTTTGATGACATAGTTATAGGCAAAGTTTTCTAAAACAAAACCTTGATCGTTTGGGAAATACTTCACAGAGTCAAGAATTAGGATCTTATCCTTTTCAAAATCTTTTAGATACCAAAATAAATTACCAATACAGTGAAACACCACCCACACAGTGGGACAAATTTTACAGATTTGTCCCTCAGACAAAGTCATAATATCTAGAACAAATAAAGATTGTAGGACCAGTGAAGCGGCTCAGTGTTCTACCACGCCTGCTTAGCCAAGCTTAGGCAGCTTCAGGGACCATTGTTCCCTGCAGTGATGCCTAGCACCACATGTTGTGCCAGCCCCAACCCCAGGGCAGGCTGAACTGCCCACAATATTAGAAAAAAAATGGAAGAAAATTACACCACCCAAATTTAAAGAACAAATCAAAAATAGAGATCTGAAATGTGTGGACAATTCCCAGAAGAAGAAATGACAAATATATGCAAAATGTTCAACATTACTGATCGTGTAAGTAAAATATCATGTCAGTAAACATGAAAAATATACATATGCAAATATATATCTGTATATATAATACAAATTAAAACTGCACGGAGATTCTGTCTCATTTCAGAAAGAATGCTGATTCTCAAGAAATCATTCAACAACAAATGTTGGCAGGGCTGTGAAAAAAAGGGAAATCATTTCTATTTTCTGTGGAAGTGTAGATTTGCACAATCACTGTGAATGTCAGGATGGACATTTCACAAAAAACTCAAAGGTCTCATTTGATACAGGAACTCCAATTCTGGATATCTACTTGGTACAATTACAAACATCATGCCACAGCAATACACATACATATTTATAGCAGCACAGTGTGTCATAGCTAAATCTTAAAATAATACAAATACCATTTAGCCAATGAATCAATTAAAATATGTGTTTTCATGCAATAAAGTATGATTCAGACATAAAGAAGGATAAACTTGAAAAATTTATAGATAAATGGATGCACCCTGAGCTCAGACTCAACTGAAACAATTTAGCATATGAATAGATGTCGTATTGTTTCTCTGGGGTCAGAAACCTGAAAGTATAATTAAGGACCACAGTGTGTATAAGGTATTGTGAAGTAGGAAGGAATTATTAAAAAGAAATGGGAATAAGGGGGAATAAAAGAAGGGTAAAATATAAAAAAATAGCTTTGTAAATAATGAGGGGAGGAGGCATTGAAATGAACTGAGCGGTCTGGGAAAAAAGACTAATCAAGATATATCATACAGATGTAGAAATTTCCAACAGTGAATATGATCATCATTTATATTTAAATTGTACCAATGAACGTGATAAAAAGATTGATTGCTTAATACTGAAGTGGATGAAAAGTACTGGAAAGAGCAGATAAATGCTTATTTCACTCTTTATTTCTTTGTAAATTTTAACGCTTAAAAGTAAGTTTGAGGTTATGTGGAAAGTTAACCTGTGTGAAATGAGAAGTTTTCTGTGCTGATTGTCTGCAAATAACATCACGAAAAATTTAAGGTTTCTAATAAGCTAATGAAAACCTATACAAGTTAAAGTTTGAGATCAGGGTCATCGTACAATGAAGTCAAACCTTAGGACTCACTAACTTCAGACATTACTGAAAGGTATGCTAACACTACACTTGACTGAGTTTCTTTTCGTGTGTGCAGAGTTTCACTATGCAGCTCAGAATCATAGTGATCTTCCTGTTTTCTGCCTCTTTAGTGCTAGAATTTCAGGTGTGCACCCAAACTCCATGCCCGGACTCTATTGCTGGCTCAACATACCTGGGATGGTGTCAGAACAGCATTCAGTGCCAAGAATCAAACACTGGCCCCGGTGCTTACGTAAGGAAGCATTTAGTTTTCTGAGCTGTCTCTCTGGCTCTTTTACTGAGCTTCTGAGACCGGTGCTTTTATTAATAAACTATGTGTACCCCGTTAGTATCTGATCAATTCAGCTCAGAAATGGATACTGAGAAATGTAAAGATTGAGTGTAGTCTTTGAACTGATACCATACAAGGAATTTCTTCTGACTACCCCTCCATGTAACTTTTACAGTAGATAGTCTACAAAATAAAATATTATTTAATTGCTACATAGATTTTGAAGATTAAAAAAATACTTTAGCACAAGCTTCTTTGAGCTTCACTAGCATGTCAGTGTTTTACTCAGGTTTTTGTTTGTTTATTTTTGTTCATTAGAGCAGCTGCACTTTTACATTTTTTACTGGACCTTAGGAAGAAAGTACAAACAATTCAAACCCACTTTGAATGTCAAAAAATAATAATGACCCATTCATGTGTTCTACCACCTAGCCAAATCCCCCTGAGGTCCTGATAATATTAGTCATTTTAAAAAAAAATGACTGCCTGATTACTTAGGAAGTACAAATGTCAGTAAAAATGATAAACAGTTTACAGTGAAAAAACTTCTTACCCAGTTTGCCTGCCAAATTTCTGCAAATTAACCATTTTAAGTCTTGTTCATGGAACACTTTGTGCTCTGAAATTTGATAACGTACTTTATTTCTTACAAATAATGCAAATAATTTTGTTTATAGCTATTTCCTAATTACTTAGGGATTCTATGAAGAAGACAGAGACTGAAACCTGAGATGAAATAATTTATTCAAAAGTGAAACAAAGATAAGACATGCACATAGGAAACAAGAGAAATTAAAGTGCAACCAATTGTGTTTCACAAAGAGTACAACTATGTGGATCAAAAAATAAAGAAACTATTCTAAAGGCTAACCAAATGCCAAAGTAATTGATGGGAAAAACTGAACTGCAGATCTTTTTTCTTTTTCCTCTTTTCTTTTGCATTTGTCACATTCTATTTATTTCTAATGAGAATTTGGGAATATACTTTGTTCATAACACGAACTAAAAATTTGCTA
>PVKN010037589.1:0-11219 GCA_004027915.1 Capromys pilorides
GATGACATTTTGTGATATATTTTAAATATTTTTGTTTTGTTTTGGTATGACATGTTTAATCAATCCCTGTTTTAAACACAAAAAGTATATATATATATATATATATATATATATATATATATATATATATATATATTTTTTTTTTTTCCTTAGTCACTCTTAAATTAGACATATTGCAAGTTTTTTGCAAAAGAAAGAAGTTTGAATTTGAGAAAGTCTTGTCCCAATAGGCAATCTTTGTTTTGTATTTTGAAAGACCTATATACCTGGAATCATAAATATACTTAATATATCACAAGATTAACAGTGAATTGTTACATGAAGACCTTTGTTTTTTAATCTAGTTTTGTACGAAAACCATCTTTAAAGAGAAAACCTTATTGTAACATTTTGAAAAACTTTATCTTTTAACCACCAATCTACTTATTGAGGGTGTCTCCTAAGAGACTATTGAGATTATTGGGAGCTCCTCATTAATGAATAAAAAGGCTGGCCACCCCTCTTGTTCATCGATTGGACTCCTAATAAATTTTTTCCACTCTAGGGAATTTTTATTAAATTAGTGTAAACCTTATGATACAAATCAAGTTTTAGTATCATTTTGACTATCTGGTAGTTTAGGAAAAAGTATGTTTTTAAGTCTATATCTTTATATTTAGAACAAATCACCAAAAAAAAACAAAAAAGAGGAATAGCTGCTCATTAAAAGACACACAAACACATAAACACACAGACACATAAACATCTTTAAGTGTGCACTCAATTGTTTGGCCAAGTATATAAGTGGACTAGTCAGATTTTGTTATTTTTTAATTCTTAGCAATCTCTTATTTAAAAAATTTGGAAGGAATAAAATCTTCCATTTATGATTACTATGCATATTTTATAATTTTTGTTTTCATCTATTTAGACCTTAGATTTCCATTTGGTCAGTTCCTTGAAGAGGCCCCAGGCCAGATCTAGCCTCATTGCAGTTAACTTCTTCTTTAGATCTGGCTTCATGGTACAGTCTGACAGTACTCTCTGGTACCCAAGTAGGTGTTTAGCATTCTCTGGAAAAACACAAGCATATCCTTTGCCCCAAGTTTGTAGTGGACTGAGTATTTTCATAGTCTGGTGTGGAAACCTCTCTTAAGGATCTTCTCTAGCCTCTTTTTTCTTACCTAGTTTGTCTTTATGTTGCTGTAAAAGTTTAAAAATTTGATAGTATATATTGACAAGTGAAGCTAGCAGGGTTGATTCTCCTTTTGCTTTAACAACTTTGATTATACGGTGAGATTTTTAGCAGAGGAAGCCATACTTTTTTTTCCTTTTAACTTATCTGAAGGATAATGACAGTCAATAGCATCACAGAAATTAGTCCAAAATCAAGATGGAGCCAATTAATATTAACAAATAAAGTCTGAGAATCATAAATGATTGATTTGAACAGTTTGGGGCACAAAATATCTTTGTTATATAATTTGACCCAACTATGAAGAAATTATAACTTGAACCCCTTTGGAGGCCACCAGTAGGCCTTTTATTAAGTGACATTTCAAAATCAAACAACTGCTTAAACCTTTAAACGTTATTTCATATTTGCAAAATGTCAAAACCCTATTTTAAATGCCATTTTTAATTTAGGACAATTTTTGAGCAACTACACTTAACTAGGAATCCAAAGAATTTTAAGTAATCTTTTAAAATATCCTGGGGCAGTGGCCTCACATCTTTGTAGCTGCTCTACCTGGAGGCCACCCACACTTGTATCTGAAAAGCCCTTAAAATGTTTTTTCTTTAATTTTCATTTTTTAGCCCACTATTTTAACAATTTAAATTTTTTAGCAAAAATGAATGACCAATTGAGCAGTGTAAGGATTTGGTGTGGCTTAAATGATGGTTTGGTTGGATAGAATTATAACTTTGATTTCCTTGTATAAACAGCATTGATTATACCAAACAAAACCTACAGACCATTTAGCACTGGGGCTGTCTTTGGTTGATTTTACTCCATAGGTGTGCTGGCCTGTTGGCTAACAGCCAGAAACTACAAAGGGTTTTCTTCAGTCCACATAATCTGCCAAAGCTTTAAGGGAACTATGGCCCTGTATCTAAGGCCTCTGTGCATAGCCACTCTGTGTCACCTGTCATTTTGCTGACAATAGGGCTAGACAATGCAGTATGAGTTTAATATGCATAAAGAGAAGCTGATGTCGTTTTTAATAGGTGGTTAAGTTTTAATTTGAAAAGGTATAGTTGTAGATATCACAAGTAATATTTCTCCTTCATAATCATTATCAAAAATTACCAAATGTACAAATACATCTTGGGCAATAACAGTACTCCTTTCTGCAATCAGAGCTATGATATCTTTTGGAATAGGGCTGAAAACTCGTTTTAATTTTGTAAACTTAAGTGGGGAGCAAAAGCTGATTTTCCACAGCCATTAGATCTAAAGCTATGTTTCTGCTTCTGGAGATTGCATGGAGAAGATCTGTGATCCTACGTTTGATTGGAATGAGGGCTAGCCAGTGGAAATTGCAGGTATTCCATATTGTTTATCTTTGGGCCCCTAGATGATGGACCCTTTCTCCAGTTACTTTGAGATTGTAAGGGTTGGCCATGCTTATCAAGTTTGGAATGGCATTCAAGTTTACCTTCTCTACATCTCAGACAAAGTCCTGGAATAGTCTTGCTATTTTTTATCTCCTTTTTTCTTTTAATCTTGTCCTTTTCTGCAGTCTTTTCTCATACGACCCATTTTTCCACATTTAGAACATTTGGTATGATTTTGTTTTAAAAAAGACTGTAAGGCAGCTGCCAATCAGTTAGCTTTGTATGTCTCTGAGCCAGTATCAGCACAGGCCTTAATATATTCTTCCAATGATACACTCTGTGCCTTTAAGGGATCCAAAGCCTTTTGACATTTGGTATTTGCATTCTCAAAAGAATGCAAATTTATAAAAAGTCTTTAATAATAACTACCTCAAATCTGGTGCTCTCACTGTTTTGAGTATAGCCTCCCTTAATCGAGAGACAAAAATCTATATATGGCTCCTCATTAGATTGGAGAACCTTAGCCAATGACTTTGGAGCATCCCCCGGCCTTTCCACTTTTTCCCATGCTCTTGAGCAACAAATGTGAGTTTGCACAATAGCCACATCATATTGCAATTGGGCTTGGATACCAAGCCAGAGCCCTGACCCAGTGAGTTGATCTGATGAAACATTAAGTGGGGGATTTTGTCCCCTGTTAATCCTCTCTTGAATATCTTCTTCATCTTTCCACCAAGTTCTAAATTGTAAGTACTGGCTGGGCTCTAAAATTGTATAACACAAAACTTCCCAATCATGAGGAATGAATCTATGTTCATTTGCTAATCCTTGTATTACTCCAATTGCATAGGTTGATTGCATACCATAGGCCACAACAGCCTGCTTTAAATCTTTAATAACCTTAAATACCAGAGTTTAGTGATCCCACTGCACATAGCCCTGGGGAAATTGAGCATTTGACAGGTACTGTTGAGCCACCACAGGAAAAATACCCAATGGGACAGAATAAGCTTCAGGATCTCCCTGTTGTCTCCCTTGCATAAGAGCCTGAGATATCACACTTTTATAAACTTTTATGGGGGCTTCCTTTCTTTCCTAATATGGAGGAGCAAACAGGTTAAAAGATGGCGGTAGGGGCTGAATTTTCATGAACTGAGATGGAGGAACTACAGGGGTAGAGACCTCCATTTTTTTGATCAATTTAGAAATCAATTGTGATAATTGCTTTACCTCAGCTTGCAGCTCACACACTTCATTCTTAGTTTCCTTTTGTTCTACATCCTCCAAATCCTCAGATTCTGAGGTGATGGTTTGGAATGCCATAAATGTCCTTTTAGGACTCAGTTTGTTAGATTCATACCCACTATAAAGCATCGAGAAATTTAAAGAACTGACACTCTTGGTATTCCAGGGAGTGCCTTCATGTAAGGGGCCTTCAGGGGGTGCAACCTTATCATAATTATGCACCACAGAGGCCACTTGCTCTGTTTTTGTCCTTTTTGTTATGCTAGCATCTACATTTGAGAGCGAGGGAGGCAGAGGTCTTAAAAAAGCCTCATGTACAGATTTATATTTGTGTGGAAGCTGCTCTTGAGGTTTAGTAATATCAGCATCTGAAGTTGACCTGTTCAAATATTTCTTAGACTCTTATGCGTCTGATTGCAACGGTTCCAAAGCTAAGGAAATTAAACTACAAAGAGACCATACATGAAGAGGAATTGGCTGCCTATTTTGGTGAGCATGACGCAGTGTTCTCATAACTTGTTTCCAAACTTTTAAGTTTAAAGCAGCCTTTCCCTTAGGCCAAAACCAAAAACAATGCCTTTTTTATATGGAAAAATAATTCCTTGAAACTCTTTGGTTTCACCTTTACCCCCGCTCCTTTGAGTATCATCCATATAAGACGGTTATACTCATTTTTTATTGAGGCGGAGTTTCCCATTACTCTGAACTTTTGCCGGTGGTCTCATCTACCCCGGGCATACTTTTCCCACTCGGTCAGGCCTCTCTTAACTCATCCCTGGTCATCTTCCGTGCCCCACACTGCACGCCACTTGTTGTATGTTATATGTCAGTGCCAAAAGAAATGACGAGAAGACCCGATGAAGGTAGCTCAGAGGACTCGCTGAGATTCGTCCCTCAGTGAGCCCAGAACCCCAAAAGCAACGCAGCTTTATTCAGGCTCATTAGCGTGATCTCGTGCACAATCATCTTGGTAAAGGAGGACCATATGCATAGTCATGAATGTGTCCACGATCTCCATTAACTTCCATCCCTTCCCTATCATCAGTTTCACACAGGGGTCAACCATTAGCACTCCAAGAAAGAGAGAAAGCAACAAACAGAGAGCCCACAGGTAAAGCTGCCATCCATCACCTGGAGCCCCCCCCCCCCCCCAGATATCCAAGATTTTCAGCAACAGACCACAGCTGTCCCTGGGCCCCCTCGATCACACTCTGTTTCTTGAAATGCTAGTTAGGCTGCAGCATGATACACGGGCATAATACTGCCTGAAAAACAAGCAGAAGTTTCTAAACCGCCATATTCCAAACATCCGTGCTAAAATCACTGCGCCTCTTAGGGCTTGCACTTAGCACAATACTCAATATTAAATGTGCTGTGAAATGTGTGCGCTTTTCCACAGAAGGGGAGAGGAACAACTTCAGAAGGACTTTCTGAAGACAGAGTCAGTGACAAGTGGACAGCAACGAGGAAGTGGAATCCAGGAGGAAAGGACTTGGCGGTCTTGCCGTGTGCTAGTGTGTATCCTTCCTCGAGGGGTGCATGTCTTCCCGGTTAATCTGCAGGTTCTCCCCGCCTCTTCCGCTGTAAGACCAGGCCGAAGAGACAGCCGCGTGGTGGCAGGCCACATGTTTAACTAGTTGATACAGCAAGAATGAACAGAAGCACTTAAGTATCAGCTGCTTTGTTTTTCTGGGAGAAAAATAAATCAAGAAAGGGAGCGGGTGCCCCCAAATAGCAGTTGTTGCTTTTCTGGGTTCTCACCCCTTAATTTCTCACAAACCCTCTTAGAGGTTATCTGATACTTTACAACTCCCGTTTTAAAATTTTTAATCTGATACACAAGTTGTTGAGTTCCCAAATTGCATTCGTCAGTCTCACTCTAAGAAACAAAATATTGTATTTTAGAGTTTTGTGCTACTGTTTTCGTAAATTCAAGCCGGCTTCTGTAAAATAAGGAAAGCTCAGGGAAGTGGCTGATCCCGACGGTCGGTCAGGGAGGCGTGTTCTGTCCACCCTCAGCCTTGCTGGGTCTCCTTTTCCAGTAAACCTTTCTTTTGGCAAAAGCAGTTGACAGCCACAAACCCGCCTCCTCCCTTCGGCTGGCACCACCGCCACAAAGGCTTAGGTGTGGCTCAGTTATACCAGCTGCCCACGGCTAGGCCCAGGCCTGTGGGCAGAGAGGGACTCGTCCACCACTTGCCTTTCTTCACAAAACAAACAGGATTGCTGTGGGATGGGGAAATACCGGTCCTCTGATGCCAGGAGGTATGTGTCAGTGGTTCTTATGGAAATACACTTTTTGCACACTTACGACAGTAAGCATTGGTTGCTTAGCAGTCTTTTCAAGAGAGAGTCTCGCTATGCAGTTCAGGCTGGCCTTGAGCTCACTTTTGTAGCCCAGGCTGGTCTTGAACTTGCACTGATCCTTCTGCCTCGGCCTCCCAAGTGCTGGGATTACAGGCTTGCGTCACCACTCCTGGCCGGAAATACACTTCTGGACACTTAGGACAGTAAGCGTTGGTTGCTTAGCAGTCTGCTTCATCCCCAGGAATGGGGCCACTTCTGTAATAAGCTCCAGGGAGGGCTGTGTAGGCTCACTGTGGGATTCCCTGGCAGCTGCGGGAAGACAGAGCTGGAGCAGAAATCCGGCTGTGCAAGGGTTAGAGTTCCCAGCAAGGCCTTAGAGACCCGGAGCACGTTCCCCTCTGCTGGATGTAACATGTGAACTACATAGTCATAGCAAGTGAACACTCCCAATCTGAGTTTAAAAAATCATGAATCGGAAAGGACAATGTAGGTAGAAAAAACACCAGGCTTTGTAGCCAGGAAAGGGTTCTGATAGGCCCCTTTGTATTATGACGTTGTTCAGAGGAGCCTTCCTTAAGGGTTCTCAGACGCGGAGTGGGGCTGATTCCATCCTACAAGCCGGGAGGACTGAGGTACACATTACTGAGAGACGAAAAACGTGAATAACATGAAGGTGTATCAAAAGAGGGGAAACGTTTATTCAGCATTTATAAACTCCTGTAACACCTCACAATTCTTCTTCTCTAACAGAAACTTGTCAGTTTCTATTATGCGTTTTCTGTCTCTGTAACCTGGCCCCCTCTGAGTGAAGTGACTCCTGTCCTGGACGGGCGGAGGTCGCCGTCTTACACTAGCCGTCTGGCCCGTGCACAGCCCGCAGGAGGCGCGGTTTTCCACACACAGCGTTGCTTCCCGGGCCGTTTCCACGGAGTAGTACAAGATACACATCATGAGGCTGGCGAGATGGTTCAGCGGTCTAAAGCACCTGCTTAGAAAAACTCAGGAAATGGAAGGACTACTGTTCGATCCCCAGCACCACATGCTGTGCCTGCCCCAGCCCCAGGGCAGGCTGAGCCGGCCATAATACAAAAATAAATAAATAAAATAAATTTAAAAAACAAGATACACACCAGGTGTAGGGATCCGTAGGTCTTACTGCGAATGGTTCAACCCCGGGGAGACATGAAGGTAGGAAAACAACACGAGTGGCTAGGCTAGGTGGTCGTCAGTCTACCTCCCACAAAAATGTCCTTTTATTTATACCTTTGCAAAGTCTGAACCACATGACACAAGGTTGCTTATGGACTAATAGCTGGACTGAAGGAGACAGGATGTTTTTCTCAGCACTGAGGCAGCCGGTTGGCTTCAGGCAAGGAGGCCCAGTCCCACCTACACACACTTGATCAATTTCCTGGCTTCCTGCGGCTCCCAACCATCAGGGACCAGGATTGTGGGCTGCAGACCAGGTTCTACAATTTAGGCTGAAGCCTCCCTGCTGGGGGAGGGGGCTGTTCTGAAAAGCCAGAGCCTTCTTTCTTTAACTGCCCTGAATATCACATTTCAGATTTTCTGCCCCGTTAACATGGACTCTGGACAGACAAGCTCTTCGCACAGTCTGTTAACTGCACATCGTAGGCATCAGATTTCTTTTTTTAAACTCTGATAATAAAGAACCTAAGAGTCACCACACATAGGCAGTTATGAATACTGAATACTTGCTATGACTAGAAACAAAAATTTGCTGGTCTTTCTCCTCTAAGACCTCTCGCCCCCAATCTTAAACTTGGCCTCGGTATTGGCTTCTAACCTAGGCAATATCCGCAGTATGCATTCCCTTTAAGCACTTACAGAGGAGCTCCTTCAAATAATGAGTACAAACCATCATGTTTTTAACCTAAGATAATTTTCAATAGAGAAAGAGAATGGAACCAAACAGGGCCGTGGGGACTCAGCTCAGTGGCTCAAGTGCTTGCCTGGCAAGCTTGAGGTCCTGAGTTCGGTTCTGAGAACCAACCAATCTGGAAAGATCTGTTCCTGTTAACTGCCTCACACACTCTGATCAGGATCTCGAGTATGGAACAATGGAGCTTATGACTCTGAAATCTAGTTTTCTTATAAGTAGGATGGGCAGGCAATAGTGGCTTGGCCAACATGGCCATTTTATCGAGAAACAGATCCAGCATCATTTGAGTGGCTACTTTGTCATAACCTTTTAGATGGCATTTCACAGAGTATGTTCCCAGAGCTACAGCAGTATTCCATACTAAGAGCTTGGTAATAATGCCAATTCTCAGGCTCCATCTTACTACACTTCCTGAAACAGAAATTTGTGAGCATGGATCAGCTGCCCATATGAACGAGAGCCTCACGGTGTTGATGTCACTCAGGTTGGAGAAGCACTTTCTAAGGTAACACTAGTGGGGGAAAGGGTCCCGTTTATAGCACACAGAAAGGAGTGCCTGTCAGATTCTGTGTGTTCAGACCTAGCTCTTCTGGCAAGGGTCAGCATGGAGTTGCTATAATCTCACATTTCATACTGCAGGAAAAAACCACTACCTTTCTAATGTCTATAGCCAAACTGAGGTCCTCAGATGGCAGTTCTCCATGGCTAATATGTCAGGATGTTGGAACTAGTTAGGCAAGAGGAATTCCATCAAAACAACCCAAATCAATAGGACCTGGTAGTTAACAGAGCTTTCCCTCAGTATAGTCTATAATCCCCTATTAAAAAAAATACCTTCAAAACATGAATTTGACATTGCATGTGAGTATGCATTTTGTTTTTGCATTGACTCAAAAATTTCAGATTTTCAAATGTTGGAGGAAAAAGTACATATGTAGGTGCATATATTAATGGCCTGGGTAGCAAGTTTCTGTGCTAGAGATTTGGGAAACTTTAAAATTATCCACATATAGGGAATATTTTAAATAAAAGTACAATAGAGCTAAGTGTTTAAATTTCTCGTGTATACATTGCTCAGCATCTGTGAAGACAGATGTGTATAAATAAGAATTCACACACACATCCAGGGAGAGCATTTATTTATGCACAAAATCCATTATATTTGTATAAGTTTACACTTTGTTTGCAATACAAAGTTGCCATATGTCTTCCTTTGGCTTCCTGAATTTTTGTGTCTATTACAAAATCAAACAAAAACTGATAAAATAGGTCTTGAACAAACCTGCTTTGCGGACTCTGCTGGAATAGCACTAAAATAACACTGATGATGGGAAAGCAGCTGTCTTCATGGGATCAGCTCTATTTCCAAACGTGTACCGGGAAGTTTCATTTGCAGGCCAATGAAAGTGTTGGATTACACATTGTGAAGATATTTACAAAACTGTGATTACCCTGCCGTCCTTTTGGCCAGAGGACTAGCCTACTGCTAGTCTCCTAGTGTAATTAATGTATTCATTGACACTTCCACTGAAATAACTTGATCAGTCTCCCTACTACTCTGCATTATTTATAAACATGCTCTAGAAATTCCTCATTTAGTTAAGAAAATTTCCCCTGTATCTTTCTCACCAGTAATTCTCATTTTCAGCTGTAGCTTAATTTCTGTTTCTGTTTTTAAGTCTTTGATTAACTGCGAAGTTTGATGGAGTCCAGCGGCATAATTAAGTCAGGGTGCATTATCAGTTGGGTTCTTCCTTCACTGCTGAGAGGTTGCTAGGATACTCTTAAAGACACAATTCGCTTGATTAACTGCAAAAGCCACATTGCCTAAGTAATATCTTTATTCATTCATAGAAATACAGGTCAGGATTACATTTAAATGTATCACATGATGATTGCTATATATCTCTGAATGCTCTTCGTGTACAGAAATGTGTTGAAGTATGTGACAAAGAATGTGTTTGGAATAGTAATTTAGTGGATAAGATTAGTCATCTTTATGTTAGGAAAACATTTTCTTTGGGTTGTTCAATGTTATATGAATTTGAAGCTGAAAATTCTGAATTTTAAATTGCCACCAGGAAATACATCTTTGTTTGTCTGCAAAATCCTATTGCAATTGCTGTTTTTATTTATTGGTGTATTTGATTCTAAAATTGCATAGAAATTGGAAACATTGCCCCTAGGTGATTTAATAAAACTTAAGCTTCTTACAAGGCAAAATAGAAGTCTGTCTGTAATAGTTTGATTTGTCGTGGACAGTTGCTTTGAGGGTCAGAACTGGCAAGGGCTTAACCTGTGTGGTGTCTCTTCTCTAGCAGCTATGTCATGGTGGGTGAGAATGAAAATAGCTGTGCGTAAGAGAAAAATAACTGTGTCTGAATCTTCTCACTGCCCACGATGCAGTCATCCATTTGTCTATTTGCTCATTCAGCAAGGGTGTGTGTGTGTGTGTGTGTGTGTGTGTGTGGCAATTACTAGAAGTCATAAAAGGATTTTTAGATGACAATGTGACAAGATTTTCAGTTTAGAATAGTTGCTTCCATACTAATGTAGAGGATAGGTTAAGCCACTAAGGAATTGCAAATAAGAAATGACAGAGTCCGTGGCACTATCCTACACAAAGGAACTGTAGAGCTATGTAATCATTTAGCTAGACATGAGAGGAAGGGAGAGGCCCTTATAGTCAGGGAGGTAACAATGACATTGAGACAGGAGCTCTGTCTGGGAGGCGTCCTGAGCAGCCGCAGCTTGAGAGGTGTTCTTAGTTTGCTGTGGGACATCTGTGCAGAGCTTCCCAGCAAATAGAAGAAAAATGCATGTGAGAGACACCAGTGCGGGGTGGGTCATGCGTAGGTGGGATTTATACCCGTGCCTCTGGGCAAGGTTACTCCGTTACACAGGTAAAGCCTGAATGTGGACAAAGCTCCAATAATAAATGCATCCAACAGCTTCTATCTTGGACATTATTTTATTAAAAAGCATTTTTCACTTTTAATTCTGAGTTTTGTAAGACCTGTAATGAAGTTTCTATCTTTTCCTTTTAAGTAGGAGATGCTATCAGTTTTTGAGCACTTTTAGGAAGGAGAAAAAGAATTCTTTTATTTTTCAGAAAGCTTTGGTCTATAATTATTTGCCTTTGCTAAAATTTATTAAAGGGATTAAACGAAACAACTGTTTTTCTGTTGTTACAGGAGAGATGGGTTCATTGAAGAAGTATTCAATA
>PVKN010037591.1:0-11218 GCA_004027915.1 Capromys pilorides
GTAGGTTCACAGCAATTAAAAAGATGAAAAGGACGTCGCTTTGTCTTCCGTGCCCTGAGGTTAGCTTGCAAGAAAAACAATATATACCCAAAAAGTAGAGCTCCTTTCAAACAAATCTGAGTGACCCAGATGTATGGTTCTCCTACTAGAATGGGACACTATGCTGTGTCATTAATCTTTCATTCCAAGACAACCCTTCTTTAGCTGATTTTTTTTTTTTTCTTTTCTTTTTGTCCTTGTCAATGTTGAAAAGGCTTTTAGGTCAGATGCAAATACAGATGCATTACCGCTGACAAGGCTGTCGGCTGTCATTCTCTTTAAAATGCTCTCTGGCACTTAAGATTTTAAGACTCATCATCACGCCTTTTCACCTGAAATTATAAAGTCCATTCACGGTGGTTCCTGGTTGTTTTGGGAAGGGCTGGTGCAGGGAAGCTTCAAGTTCTGCTTCAGGCCTTTCACATAGAAAGTCTGGAATAAAAGGTACCGAGATCTACTGCAAAACAGATTCTTTTCATCCAGGAAATGGTCTCGGGAGGTGCAGGGAATCGCGCAGACCACACTGGAGTGAACTCAAGCGTTTTGCCAGCTAGGCTATTCTTATCTGTCTTCCCCAACAGCTTCTTCCGATCTAACACAGTTGCCTCTCCCAGTAAATCTCCGCAAGCTGCACTGTTGAAGCCGGCACTGTCTGCGTGCAAGTAAATGATCATTATTTATGTTTACAATTTTTTTTTTTTTTTTAATGGAAAGAAGGCTGTGGCTATTGGTATCGCGCCTCAGAACGGCAAGAGCGCAAGCTGCTGCCAGGCAGCTGTTTATATAAATCTTTCCTTGTTATTTCCTTCCTTCTTATCTTGCTAATATTTATTTTGACTGCTTTGCAGAGTGACTTTGACTTCATCCAGGAGGAGGACGAAGCTGCGGGAGCAGCGCCACCCAGGTAGTGCCTACGAGCAACTCCGCCAAGGGCTTGCTCTTCTCGCAGTCTTTCCCAGGACGAACACTGTGCCTCTTCACCATAACTTGAGCTATAAAATTCTGGTTTAAAAAAAACATGGTTAAGAGTTTAAGGATCAATTTAACTTGTAAACATTTTATTGTAGTCTCCAAATATCCTCGTATTCGGAATTAAATATGGTGGTCTGCTGGGAAGGGGTGACTAAAATCATACCTAGTCTAAGTAACTTTTTTAAAAAGAGCTACAGCAAAATTGCTCACCATAATTTCATCCACACATTTATAAACTCCACATCAGGCTCTTGTCAAATGTTTAGTACTTGGAGTGTTTTTATGTTGTCTTTTACATCAAGAAATGTCTTAGTTACTTTTCTCTCCTTGCTGGGACAAATACCTGACATACAAGCTTAGGGAAGGAAAGGTTTATTTAGTTCACAGTTACTGGAGGTTTCATAATTTAAAGCAGCCTGAATGACATTGCAAGACCTCAAGACTGGGCCGCCGTGTCCAGGATGATTCAATCCATACCTCCAAGAGACTGTAGCCTAGGGTTGTGGGTGGGGAACCTCTAACAGCTTGTGGGGTCAGTTCAATGGTTGGCATCTCTCTTGGCCACGCCCCTTCAAGCCCCACCCTGGTCCCTGAGCCCCACCCCTGGAGCCGCTGGCTTGACAGCCCCGCGATTTACATGAGGCTTTAGGGGCACAACTAGATACAAACCACAGCAGAAAGAGCTCAGATATTTTTTTTTGTTGTTGTTATAAATCAGTACTTTTCAAACTGTGATCTCAGCACCAATCTTACATATGTGTATGTTAGAAATATAGAGTATCAAGAGAGAAACCCAGAAAGCTGTATTTCCATAAGCTCTGCTGCTCAATAAAATTGAGAACCACTGGCATAAATAAACAGAAAAGCATTGGCCACACTATTGTTTCAAGTTTGTGAGCAACTTAAAACAAATATATCAGAAGGTGGAATTAGCCAATATTATTATTGTGTCTATAGTTTTCAAGGAAGCATGAGTCAATTTTAAAAGTAAAATTTTAAATTCTTATTTAATTTAAATGACTTTTTATAATGCTATTTCAGTATCATCAGATCTCTTTCTTGTTCAGTTAGAGAACAAAGTGTAATCAATCTAAGTCACATATATTCTAAAAAATTTACATTCCAATTTTATTTATCTTTCTGTTCAATCACCAAATCTCTGTTATTGTCAACTGCCTGCCAAATTATGCAATTTACAAATGAAAGGTGAGGGGCCGGGAGATAGCTCCATGGCACAAGTGCCTGCCTGGCAAGTGCAAGGTCTTGAGTTTGAACCCCAGTCCCACAAAAAAAGAAAGAAAGAAAGAAAGAAAGAAAGAAAGAAAGAAAGAAAGAAAGAAAGAAAGAAAGAAAGAAAGAAAGGTGAACTCACCTAAATGGAGAAACATCGACCTGGAGTCAATCCTTCTGTAAAAGTCGCTCACTTTCTAGAAAGTTTCTAGAATTTTCTATCTGAGGAAAGCAAAAATTCCACAAGACCACAAAATGCACAGTTCTTTAAACAATACAAGTCATGTAGGGTGGTTGGTGTTTTACAGATAAAAAAAAAAAAAAACTCTGAGATAACTGTTCATAGAGAACAGTGTCATATAAGGAAAAGAAGTGGGGAAGCTAGGGTGGAAAGGACAGTCATCAGGCAAATGTTCAGTGTGAGACTGATAAGCTGGCAGGAAGCACTATGGGGCATTTCGCTGGGTGATAAGAAAGTAGCAACATGGAATTGGCCGTTTCTTCAGGGAAGTAAGGGTCTCCATTCCCCCTTCCGCTCTGGAAGCAGGTTAGTTACAGTCCCTCATGTCCAGGAGCAGCCCAGCAAGTCTTGAGACTTTCCTTCAGTCTTGAGACCACAGGGCAGCCCTTCCCTAGCTTGTCAGAAAGAGTCATTAACCCAGAGGCATGAGAAACATTCAGTTCTATTCTCTGCTTTCCACCTCTGGCATAGAGACTTGGGAATTAACCCAATACCCCTGCCTTTGGCCCCTCTTGTGCGTCTCAATTTATTCTCTTATCTGTGAAGTGAAAGGATTGTATCAGAGAGATTCTCTTGTGATGAACAACTCAACTATGCCCTAATTTTCTCTCTCTCTCTCGGAATGCCTGGCTACTGAGGTGAAAATTATAGGTGACTTTGCAGCTTGCTATAATTAACTATTGTTTTCAGAAAAAGACTATGATTTTGTTCATAGAAACCTATTTTCTGAGGACGGCTTCCAGTGCTATGGTGGATTTACATTACAATACCCACTCTTGCTCTGATTCCTTTTGTGGAAAACAGGTATTGGCTGGTGAGGGTGAAATGAGGAAGTGATGCTCTGCTCAGGCTCCTATGTGTGACTTTCCCTTCATTTACCTAAGCTTCGCCTCTAACCAGTTGGGCTGAAACCACTCACAAGGACTTCCCCTCTGAGGAAAAAGAAATCCTGCTGCTTGCTTGCCCCTCCCTGCCCCCAACCTGGTGGCATCTTTGTAGGTGTGAGGAGGCCTCAAGTGCTTCACGTGGTCCCCACGACTTCACTTTGCAGCACAGTTGATAGTTGTTATTTGATAATGCATTTGCACTATGCAGCTTAGATTCCAGTCCTTAGCAAGTGTCCCGTATTTGATGTTTGAACAATGGCAGAGATCAAATTGAAAGATAGGAATTTATTACATAGGAAAATTCACTACACAGTATATTAAAACACAAATATTGGTCCAAGTGTCTCATGTTTGTAATTAGAAGAAGGGAACCTAAAGGCAGACCGATGTTGGCCCTTTCTTTCTTTGTCCTCTAGAAAAGCGAATGCAAACCAGTCTAATGCAAGTGATAGGAGTATGGGGGTTGGGGATATAGCTAAGCAGCTTAACTGCCTGCCTGAAAGGTGCAATGTCCTGAGTACAATCTCTGGCGCAAGAAAGGAAAGTAATAGGAGGGAGGCACAGCCAGGATCCTCAGTCCTGTTTCCCAATCCCCACAGGATTTCCTAAGTCTTTACAAACCGTAGTGGTGTGAGCAGGAGGGATAAGCTACTGAGAAGGGGCTCAGATAATAGAAAAACAAAGAATGAAAGCATTTGTACATTTGCTTAAAGTTGCAGGAGGATTTTATCGCTACCTCTCTTTCCTCCATCTCCTGCTTCATCACAGCTAGGAAGCTGAAGGCAGAAACGAACGCAAGGGCACGACTGTTCAGCAGAAGCAGAAAGAGCCAGGCGGGCATCTCCCACTTAGGTATATGAACAGTCTACACCTGCAGAATCACTCTTTTGCATGCATGTTTTTTTTTTCCAATACCAGGGATCAAACTCAGGACCTTGTGCTTGCCAAGCAGGTGCTGATGCCCCTGAGCTATCTCCCCAGCCTCAAGCATGTTATTTGTGAATTTACACTAAGCACCATCTTTCCATGTTCATGCAAGAATGGGTTGCTATTTATGAACAAATTTTTATGTCCCAGATCCCAACGCGCTGTGGGGAATAAAGTCATGAGAGAGATGTGACCCGGTGGCTTGCGAGAGTCAGAGATGGACATCTTTTCTCTGTCCAGGGCCAAGCAGGACATGTTTCTGGTTGTGCGACCTCTGTAGCTTCCACGCTGACTGCTGAGCTCAGCGGCTGCAGCAAGCAAGCAGCCAGAGTGTCCCAAACAGGTGGCCGCAGCTCCGTTCCAATACAGCTTTCTTTACAACACCAAGTGGAGGCACGGAATGTGGCCCACAAGCCACTGTTTGCCACCTCTGGTCAGGGGGAAAAAAAAGAACAGCAGCAGAGGACGCCCCTGCACTGTATGAAGAACGGGCGCGGTGGGATCTCACCCAGCGGAAATGCCTGGGCAACTGTCGCGACTAAGAAGACGGAGAGGACATTTGAGAGAAGATCTGCTGGTGGGATTGGAGAGCCTGACTACAAGTACACGTTCCTGCAGCAGCGAGGCCCGTGCGAGTTGTCTGTTTAGAGGCCAGATGGGCCAGCGCATTGGATATAGGACAGGGAAAGAGGAATCACAGGGGTGTCTCCTGCGCCACGGAGAGTTTTCATGCCATTGTGGTGGCCTTCGGGTGTCACTGAAGTATGCAGAGCACGAAGTCGATGTCGTCCGGTGAATGCTTCCCAAGGTTGTCAGAGCCACGACTGGAGTAGAGACCTCATTCCTTCAGCGTTAGAGCCCAGAGATGGTGACAGGGAGGGCACAGTGCCAGGGTCGGCTGCAGCTTTAAGAAGCAGCATAGGGGTCTTGGCAAGGCCAGAGTGCAGAGCTCCGTAGGCTGGGTGAGGAGTTTGCGTCTCATTTTCAATGCAATAGAAAATGACCGGCGGGTCTCAAGGCGGACAGAGCCCTGGGCTGCTTGCAGGTTGGTTGTTCCAGTTCGGAGAGTGGATGGGAAAGAGGCAAAGGGGAAGGTCTGAAGGTCTGTGGAATTCCTGCACCGTTCCACAGAAAGTCCGCCATGGTTTAACCAGTGTGTGAAAATGTTAACAGAAATTCTTCCTTTTTGTTTATTTTATTTTTTGTCTCTTTGAGATAGCGTTTTGCTGTGCAGTTCAGGTTGGCCTCTAACTCCTTTTTTATCCCAGGCTGGCCTCAAACTCCAACAATCCTGCTGCTCTCTGGTTGGTGAGATGGCTCAGCAGTCTAAAGCACCTGCCTAGGAAAGCTTAGGCAACCGTTGGGACCACAATTCGATCCGCAGCACCACATGCTTCGCCAGCCCCACCCCCAGGGCTGGCTGAGCCAGCCATTAAAAGAAAAGTAATAATAGTAATAAAAGAAATCCTGCTGCTCTAGCCCCCTCAGTTCTGGGATTACAGGTGCATACCACCACACCAGAAAGAATTCTTCTTTTTAACAGAGTTGCACAAAGTATGTTTGATTTGGGACCTTCTTTTTTTGAGGTACCAGGGATTGAAATCAGGACCTTGCACTTGCCAGGCAAGTGCTTATTCTACTGAGCTATCTTCCCAGGCCCCCAAAGTATGTTTGATTGAAACATTTTCTTATGCATGAAATCCATTGTAAAAATAATGGAATTCACAGAAAATTTCTCATAGAATGTGTTTGGTTTAAATCATAAAGTATTTGTATCTTTTTTTTTTTTTTTACTTAACAAATAATGGAAAAGTTGTTATGCTCTTCTTTAAGGAAAATCCTCAAAACACAAGCCATCTGGTAAATTCTGACTTTTACTATTTTCTGTCTGAGAAATAAAAGAAGACTTACTCATTTGGACTGTGATAAACAAACAATAGAATTAAAATGGCAGCAGCATCTACGATACACTGGTATTTCATGCTTTCAGTACCTCTGAGGTGTGCTTGACTTTCTGACCAACCGGGTTCCACCACGGTCCTGCTCCAGAGTCTGCGCTGCCTCGCAGGGTAAGGAAATCGATTTCTCCTTTTAGCTGTGACTCCTGGAGGCGCTGGGCAGCTCCGAGTCAAAGCTCTCAGGTTTCTCTTTCCAAGACCCCTGGTGCCCTGTGGAAGCCAAGGTCTCTATCAGCAGTGTCTGGAACTCCCAGAGGAGCAGCTGCCCTGCTGGCTGCCTGCGTCAATTCACCTCCTCTTCTTTTGGAGGATAAAATCAAAATGCTGGTGAGAAATCTAACTTGGGCGCTCAAAAATATTCACTTGAGAAACTTACATGCTGAGTTTCTTTTATCCTCATAAAATGTAAATAAAGAAAATAAATTATGCAGGGGGTGCTCTGTTGTTTGCCTAATCTCAGGGAGTCCCCCTCCTGCCAGGTATCCAATGCAGATGTTCAGAAGACACACAGTTTGGTGTCTGAGGCTGGAGGGAAACACTGACGCGCTTTCACAGGGGGCCCTCAGTGTCTAGAGAGCTCATGCTATTCGCTGCAAGACGTCAGGCTTTTGAGAGAAAGCATATGTGCGTCTAAAGGGAAAGAAGGTCAGGTTCTCAACCGCCATCTCTTGACAAAGAACAACTTTGCTTTGAAATGGTGGTGGTCTCGTTCTGTCTCCAGATGTCATCTTCTAGAGCTGAGAGGTCTCCGTTTTTTTTTTTTTTGATAAAACAATCTGCAGTGCATTTTAAGCTTTTTTCAAGTTTTCATGAACCTGAAGACAGATCTGTTTTCAATCAGAGGCAAGGCAAACAGATAAATATAGTACGCATGTTAAAGAATCATTTAGTACTTCATGCCAATGAAGAAGTTAGTCTTTGAGCTATCGTTTCAGTGAAAAATGTACAGCTTTTGTTATGATGAAGGGTTATGATTATTCTGCTAAGTCAGTGGATCAGATTATAATGGGGCCTTTTTAACGCCTATCAATTTCATTTTATTGCATATTGATCTTTTATCTAAAATCAAGCGTATTATGTAATACATTTGACCTACTCATCTATGTGTAATTCATTTAACCCTCAAATCACCTGTATGAAACACATACTATTATTATCTCAATTTTATGAAGGTGTAAACTAAGGCACATGGAAGTGGCCCAGGTGGTCTGGCCCTTTCATTGCTCACCTAGTCTTCCAGCAAATTATTGGAGGCAACAGGTCAAAGATATCAAGGTTCTCAGGATCAATTTCCAGTTCTCCCAGCATCAGCTTTGTTGAGTTTCCACAAATGGTTGTCATCTGAGTTTTTCCTTAAGATTCTGGAATACATCAAAAGTTTAAGGATTGTTTTAGCTGCCTGTCATTTCCCCCCTGGCTTATCATTTATTTGCCCCCTCAGGGAATCTGCTATACTTGGCGGGCTCTTTCAAATGTCCCCTCCCTCCCAAAAATATCCATTCGCATGTGTCACCCACCTTTTTGGGATCCATATGCTCTGTTGATAGAGTCACATCTTCAGTACCATCATGACAATATTTTCTGAATTTTTCTTTTTGGGGAGTGGTAAGTATTGAACCCAGGGCCTTGCACATGCTAGTCAAGTGCTTTACCTCTTAACTACATCCTAGTCTTTTGATAAAATATTAAGTTTAGGTCTTGCTAAGTTGCTCAGGCTGGTCTTCAACTTGCAATCTTCCTGCCTCAGCCTTTTTTACTGATTTAATTCCTTTTCTTTCCATTTTTTTCAATGCCACAAAAAGAGATGCTGATGTGAAATTTGGCTTTAGTTTTTCTTCAGTCAATAAGAATTTGTATAGTTTTTCTTTTAATGCAAAGACTTTTTTCCCTTTTGTTTGGGGCTAATAAGAGCAGTTATTCCTTCCTCGTCCTTAAGGAACTTTCACCTCTACTGGCAAGATTTAGACATAAATAAGTACTGTTTCTGTCTTAAATATTATGAAGTGGAATACATATTCTATATTATATTATATGGTATATATGTATATATTCAAGAAGTTTTCTAAAATAGGAATCTATGATCCGAAAACAAATCTTCACAAAAGATTAACTTCAATTCTCAAAAAAGGAATAGGGCAAGGTCTACTCTCAGAAGAACAAATAATCTAAACCAAATGAAAGTTGAGAAACTTAATACTTCTTGGAACCCTAGGAGAACTGCCAGCAATTTGATATGGTTAAGGCACGAGGTAGAGGAGAAAGCCGCTGAGGTGAGGCAGAGAGGGCTCTGAAATGGGAAGGGAACTGGAAAGAGCTGGTACCAGAGAAGTGGGCGGGAGCCGAGAGCAGGCGCTCGTGTCTTATTCACAGAGGCTTAGTGTAGCAGGTTCCTCAGTGGTGGGTGCAATTAAAATTCTACACAGGACAAATCTTTCTTGTTTTACGCATGTCGAGGATGACAGCGTGTAGCCTCTCTTCTTCACCCATACGTCGCTGGTGCTCACAGGCTTTGGGAGAAGCCGATAGCCCCTCCCCTTCCCGACAGCGCTTGGCACAAGGCCTTCATTCCACAGAACCCCCGAGAGATGGAGGGTCCTCAAAGCTGCTATCCAGGGCAGTTTTATGAATCAACCACTATGTTTTTATTTATTTGCTTCTTTCTTTTACTTCTAAATATTAATTGAAATTCATATCTGTGGAGTGAAAAATATGTCTTACCCTGTCTATATAGTCATGGGAGCTGTTCTGTATTTTTATAAAAGAATAAAAGGTATACAAACATATTTATCTCTGAGTGTAGCGTAGCCTTTATGAATAGTAATAATTTATGTCCCTGGAATGAACTAGCAAAAGCTGAAAAAATCATTATAAATGACGCAGTTGATTATGAAGGACACATTAAGAAACATAAATAATGGTTAGAATCGCGTGCAGTTATCAAGTGATTGGCCGGGAGCTGCCCAGGAGATGATTAGGCACACTTCAGGGTGGGTCTGGCTGGACCATAGGGGTTTCAGGTCTCCCAACCCTTCTTCTCTGACACTGCTTCCTGGCTTCCATGAACTAAGCGTCTTTCCTCAGCCACACCCTCCCACCGTGGAGCCCCTGTCTTTGAGCCCTCTGCCTGAGCACAGAGGTCCCAAAACCACGAGCCAAAGAAACTCCTTTCCTTTACATTATGGGTGTTGGATAATTTGTCCCAGTGATGGGGAGCTAGCTATCTTGGTTGCTTTTCTCTCACTGCTGACGCAAAACACTTGACACCTAGAAATAAGGAAGGAGAGGATTATGTAGCTCCCAGTTGGTGGAGGTTGCAGTCCATACTCGGCTGGCTCCAAGGCAGCGTGGCACATGGCAGAGGGCAGCCGCTCATGGCAGCAGGAAACAGCAAAAGAGCAAGAGCAAAAGAGAAGAATGGCAGAGAGCAGGCCTCTTTCCCTCCCTCATACTGTATGCAGGCTGCCTGTCCCATGGTGGGTGTGGCACTCACACCCATCATCCGGGCTCTGAACCACGAATCAGTCATAAGCCTGCCCCATGACTGCACGACAGTTTGGGCCACATCTAGAACAAACCATAGCACTGACTAATGTGTAAACCAACCTAAAGGAAATATAATCAAGCGTATTTACTCAATCGGGTATGAGAAGTTGACGTTGGACTATGTGCCCTGCATGCTTCAAAGCTGCTATAAATGCGGCCACCTTCTCAATTTTTACATGCCATGTTCAAGGGGACATTAACTTCCACAATGCACCGATACCATGATTTGTTCAATTACTGTGTGACTCCAACATTATATTGATTTTCTACTGTAAACAATTCTACGACATGCTAAAACTCTGCATACATTTGTCTAACTGTTTTCTGACAGAAATCCCTAGAATTGAGTCAAATGATTTTATGGCTTTTACAATACATATTTCTAAGATTTTTTTCCTATAATATCAAGGACTCTAGTTTGTTCGTGTCTTGGGTAAACATTTCCTCCATCTAAAATCATATTTAAAACTGCTTAACAATTAGAACTGCTTAATGACAGGATAAGTAAATCTAGTCCCATGCGGCTTCTCCGGGCCCTGTTGGTGCACCCTGCTCCGACTCCTGGGGCGCCGCACCCTTTTCCTGTACACGCATCCATTAATTACTTGTGTTTCTTCTTCAGTAGGCTGTGTGTTTTGAGTGCTTTTCCATTAGAGCAAT
This sequence comes from Capromys pilorides, assembly GCA_004027915.1. NCBI lineage: Eukaryota > Metazoa > Chordata > Mammalia > Rodentia > Capromyidae > Capromys > Capromys pilorides. The sequence continues at coordinate 10,458 of PVKN010037591.1, forward strand.
CATTTGTTTTCTCTTAACTGAGCTAAATTTTTTGGTTTTCTTTCTGTGTTTTATTCCTTCCGTGTAATAGCAGAATCTAACTTGCAGATACAGAATTCCTCTTAGACTACTTGGAGTAATTATCAGTAGTGTTTCAACATCCTAATCTTGTATGTCTCAAACTAGGCATATTACAACCAGAGTCTTAAAAAAGAGACAGAAGGCCACATGATTGCCTCAGATGAAAGGTAAAGTAAGATCAGAGTGGCATGGACCGCTGTCTCCTTACGCTCTCAGCTGGAGGTGGGATTTACAGATGTGCCCAAATCGATGGCTCTTGCAACTGATGTGACAATAATGACTGCTTTTAGAGTTGAAAATAAAATTGAAATTGAAAAAAAAAAAAACATTGAATTGAAATATATAGTGTTATCTTTGGTTCCTAGTTTGTTTACAAATACTGCCTTGTACCAAGTCTGTACATTCAAGGTATCACTGACTTCTTGTGTCTAAAAGAGAAATAACACAAGAGTATTTATGAAAAAATGGAATATTTATTTTGCCCTTTTTAGTTCAACCTCCTAGTCCACGTAATGGCAACAACTTTAAATACTCAGTGCAATTTCATGTTTTTGATAAATTAGGTTTGGACATATATTTTTTTTAAGTTGTTGAAGTAGTTAGATTGCTCCTGGAATCCCACTCCAGTAAGAATGGAGTGAAATTGTCCCCTAAAGTGACATGGGTCATAAAGCTTTTCCTGTTACACTTGCAGAATTGCT
>PVKN010037592.1:0-11210 GCA_004027915.1 Capromys pilorides
AGGACTTTCCATAAAAATGGAAGGAAGAGGTAGGGGAAGCTACACGTTCTGTTTCTAGTGACCCTTGAAGATGATTCTTATTAACAAGAAACGCTCTTTATGGTTGAGCTCAAGACTGCCCCAGTGTCCAAATGTTCAGCTGTACCTGAGTGGGGACTATTTTTTTGGCCTGTCTAGCCCCGCAAAAGGTGGGAAAACATACTGGACTGTTTGCTTGAAGTGCTCTGTGTTCAAATTGCATCTCTGTTGTTTTATAGCAGAATGACTGGGTCAGGGCTTTTAGCTTCACTTGGTTGCATGTGGCTGTGAATTTTAATGTCTCATAACATAAACATTTGAATCTAGTGAGAACTCAGTGTATATGGCTATAATTATTAGGTAGCATGAAGAAAAGTTGCACAAAACAAGATAGATAAAGGGAAGGGTGTTTTTCACTTCTTTCACTTTATGGACCTCATGAAAATTTCTCGGTAAGGATCGCCCTCATGTGAAAATTTCTAACCAGCCAGCTTGGGAAGACAGTGTAGACAGGCAGAATCAGGGATAGAGGACACTGTTCTGCATGCCTAAGGAGAGAGACCTGTAGGTTATTCTCAAGAAGGATTAAAAAACAAAAAAAAAGGATGGCTGGGAGTGTTGTGGAACCGGTGCAAGTTAGATGACTCATTGTTATGTGATCCCCCTCACAACCTTCTAACTATTCCATAAACTTCTAAGAGCATGTATGATGCTCAATTACCATGGATGTTTTGTTGAATGCAGCAAAACCTATGCTTCCTCCTCCACGAATGAAATAAGAATGGGAAAGATCACACGTGTGAACAGAGGAACCAGACTATGGGCAGGTAAGTAAATAGCTTATAGATCTCTTAGATAGGGGAAGCTCTGGTTTCCTTAAGGCTCTGAAGGGCCAACTTGGTTCTCTAAGACCATGAGAATCTAGCCAACCTCGAGATCACACTTACACTCAATATAACCTTGGTATTTTCTTCCTTAGATGGAAAACTTAAAGCTGGCTATCTCTAATAATAGATTTAAATTCTTTAGCTTAGAGTCTAGAACAAGTGTTTTGTTCAACCTTATCTCCTACTGCTTTCTTTTAGCCTGCTTCCTCAGTGGTCTGGGAAGGCAGTGTCACCTAACGAAAGTGTTTCTCACCGTGGAGGCACATAGGTAGTGTTTCTGCTGGCAGAGAGCCAGGCCAGTTATTATTATAATTTAGAAATGGCTCCATTTCCTCCAGAAAAGCAGAAGACCTTTGCTATTTATTGTCAGAATGAGTTAAACCAAGCAAAGTTGAGAAGCTGCCCTGGAACAGCTGCCATCTATTATTCCACTGAATGATCTCCATCACTGTTTGGCCATGAAAACATGTCCTTTGGGGGTGCAAGTTCACGGGTGAGATATGACAGATGCGGAGGGAGCCTCCCTGGTAGACATCTTTTACTTGCAGAGGGAATCAGGAAGCTTGTTAGTTGCTGAAATAAACACTCTCTGATGAGTTGAATAAAACCTAGCAGATGGGTCTACTTTTGGGGAATCCTCCACAGTTTAAACATATATTTCAGGATACCTTAGTCACGTCTTTTGTTAATTAAAAATACTTGATAGAATGGAAAGGTCAAGTAATATCAGAGGTTCAGGTATGAAAGACTATCTGGACCTCTGTGATTCATAGAAGGGAAAATGAATCCAGGCTACCTAAAGGTGAAGTCCATTAGTATTTCAAGGAGAGAAATTTAAAAGGGCTGCCTGAATTGGTTTTAAGACTTGGATCAGTGATTATAAAATTTCTTTAAACAGATTCTATAAAAATGTATAACTGCCTTTGACACTGTGGTCAGCTGAGAAAGAAACTGTAGGAAAAGGGTGACAGGAAGCTAAAGACAGAAAGACACAAGGATGACAATCAGAGCCTATTTGCATACAACTCCTTGTACCCTCAGCAGCCCCATCCCTGCTAATGCAACCTCCAGGTGGTGGGTAAACTCGCACTTTTAACAGCTGAATCTGAGTTTGTTTCTTGGAAGGAAAAGAAGGGGTTTAGGCCAACACCTACAGCAACATGCAGGGTAGAAGGCAAAGCCAATTTCAGGCTTTAGAAAGAAGTGCCAGGGAGAGAGCTGAAGCTTGTAGTTGGGAAGATGGATAATGAGAGCTGAGGAGGGAGAAGTGGGGAGAATGGGGACTGGAAGAAGGAAGAAAGTGGATTGGGCAATGGGATGGGGGAAAGTGTGTAGCTTCAGGTCAGAGGAGGAAGCAAGGGAGGGCTTAATAATGTGGAAGTGCAGTGTTCAATCTTCTGTCACAGAATCAGGGTACAGACCCCATAATGTCCCCACTCATGTCTTAGCTGGAACTTGGGAGTGAAAGCAGGGATAGGGCTCCCTTCAGATTCCCAGAAATCTTCAGGTGGATATTGGGTTTTGCCACAGGATGAAGAGTAAGCAACAGGGCTGACTCTCTAAACTTGCAGAGCTGGAGAGAACATGGCTGACATCTGGGTCCTATTAATTTAATAAAAGATAACATTCAAGCTTAGAGAAGTTAAGAAAGTGGCTCAAGGCAACACAGCCTGTAAGTGCAAGAACAGAACTTGAATTCAGGTCTCTTGATGCCAGGCTTCCTGTTCAATTTCCTCCAATATTCCAGTGAATGCAGAGAGAGACAAAGTTCCTTGCAAGGTCAGACTGGCTGTGACAGAGTTAGGTAATTCTGTGTGTTTTGATAACATGTTAGCTGAGCCAAGAAGAAAATGGAGCTGTGGGTGTTTACCATCGACCCTGCAGGCACAACTGCGTAACCCAAGAGAGCCTGTATTTCTCAAGTGCTCTCACCTCATTGCATCTACAAAGTCTCTTCCATTATGTAAAGTGAATATCCATGTGTGACTGATACCTTAACTTCAGTGGATTAAGGAAGGTCTAGCAGATTAGTAAAACATGCTTCCTTCTCTGCTTTCTGGCTGTCAGGGGGCCAGCAGCTTTTGTCTGCCACACCTTTCTGTCACGACATCTGCCTTGGAGCCATCCAACTACAGACTGAATCTCCCAAAACTGTGAGAAAAATTAAACTTCTGATTCTTTAAGTTGGGGGTGTTGGGCATTTTGTTCAAGTGATAGAAAGCTAACGAAATACAATGGGTTTCAGTGACTGGAACATAGATGTCCTTGGAGGGAGCCATGATTCTGTCCACCAGACAGCCCATCTCAGGGCTGGCATGGAAGATCTCCTGAGCTGCCTACAGGGTCTGCTGTGACATCACAGCAGCAAGGCCTTTTTCCTTCTGGTGTCTCCTCTTCCATGCTGTCTAGTCTCTCACAGAGCCTACAGGATGAAAGAGATCTTATACATTGAATGCATTTGAAGTTATCTTTCTGGTAGATCTGAAGAGACACAGTGTCTTCTGCTGGATGCTGTGGTTCTAGAACATTGTCTTACTAATTTGACCCAGGGCTTGGAGTTCTAATGAGCTAGAAAAATCTCTAGGGTTGCAGGCAGGAATGTGAGAGTCTTTGTCATGAGCCTTCATTGATCATAATCATCTTTGAAGAGCAGCCACTGTGGAAAATAGATCATTTGGGGCTGGGATGACTGAATGGATGAAGTCATGTATGATTCTGAGCAGAGGTAGGACATCAATGTAAGACAATAAAATACCCTGAAGGCTCACATCCTTCCTTGTCCTTCTTTTGCTGCAAACAAGGGGAATCCTGCCCACCCTGAGTGTGACTCTTTATAGCCCACGGTCAAGCTGTGGAATGTGGTCCTCTCTGAGCAATCTAGCAGTGCACAGGTTCATTGCAGGCAGATGGTGCATGGCTCCATGTGGCTGGGCTGGCCCAGTCCCTGGGCTGCCTTGGCAGGAGCATTCTGGCAGATAAATGCTGATGCCACTTCAAAGAACCACCCCTCCAGGTGCTGAGGGCAGCTTTTCTGATGCCCATGCTGTGTCATTGTTTATTTTCCCAAGGCGCTCAGCTGCTCTGGCGATGATATTTATATCAATAAGTGCTCTATTCATCTACTGATTTTAAGGGATACTTGCCAGCTGCATATGGCAGCCAACTTCAAGGCGCTTCTGAACCTGATGTTTTGTATTTAGAGACTCAGTTCTTAAAGATGGTACCAACATCTGGGGATGAAAGATCACTCATACACCTATCCTGAAAAGAAGAGTTATAGCTAATGACCTTGACCTTCTGCATTAAAAGGTAACATGATTACTTTCTAACTTACATAGTTTCTTTGAAATTCCTGCTCTGGGTCTGAGTTTTGGTTTGGTAAAAAGGATACTGGAAAAAGAGCAAATGAGCTTTCACAGAACCTACTAACTCTTAGTACATGGAGCTGAGTTTTTGTTTTTCAGTCAAAGAAGCAGGTGGCAATGGTTTCTGACTCTGAAACTCCACAGGGAATATTCTAGAACTCTGCTTTATAGGAATGTATTATTTTCATATCCATTGTAGTTTCCCTCCTTTCACTGTTCAGGCTCCAAAACCTTGGGTTATCTTTGATTCCTCTCTATCTTTCACATTCCACATTTGGTCCTCTCTACCTTCAGAATATAGGCAGACCCCGTGCCTTTCCTGCCATGCTGGTCCAGGCCATTGTCACCTGACAATTACAGCAGCCCCTTCTCTACTCTGTGTCCACCATCAGTTCCTGCTCTTCTCTCTCAAATAAGAGCATCTTCTCAACACAGCAGCCAGAGGAATGCTTTTAAAAGACATCAATTTATGCCACTCTCTGCCTACAGTCTGCCAAACAGCTCCCCTTTCTCATAGAGTAAAATCTCATGCTTTTCCCATGAATGAATATTCTCCATGAACTGCCTTGTCCTTGATGGCACCATCTGCTATTCTTCCCATCTTCACTCTCTGTGTGCTGGTGACCTTGGTGCTATTCCTTGAGGTGCCCAGATGTGTGTGCCTACTGTTGGCTTGGGCGTACCTTGTTCCTCTGCCTGCCACATTCTCTGTGGGAGTGTGACATGGTTTATTTTCTCACATCCTCAAGTTTGTGTTTGTGTTTCTTGACCACCTTACTACAGCTTCCTCTTGAGCTCCAACCTAGCCCTCTGATCTTCATTATGCTGCCTCTGATTTATCTTTTTTCCATGCTGTGGTACTTGCCTAACATACAATTAAATACATTGTAGGGTGTTTGTTGTGTATTGTTTGTCAGCCCACTTTGAAACAGAAAGTGCACTTAAGATGGGGCTTTTCTTGTTTCACCTTTTCATTTTGGCCAGGTATTCCCTGGACACACAATGGCTCGGACAAGACACCGCCTTTCTTCTCCTTCATTTGCCTCAAACATGCATGTGTTCCCTAAATCTTATGGACGTCAACACTGGAAACATTTTCACATGAACCCCAGTTCTCCCACCTGGCCACTTTCTCAGCTCAGATCTCCCTTCATTTTCAATTCACGTGCTGCATTTTCCTCCCTAATCTCTGGTTCCCAAGTTTGTGCTCTGGTAATTCCCTTTCCTTTGCCTTGGACTTTTTTTTTTTTTTTTAACAGGAACTCTGGCTTTGTTGCTCCACACTTACATCTGCTCAAATCTCTCTAGGAGACATCCAGGACTTTGTAACTGTTCTCCTAGACCCTCCAGGATTCCAAAAAGGAACCAAGGGTGACTGAGTTTCCACGGCCACTAGGAGAAGCTGAAAGGCCAATGTAGTTAGAACCCCAGACCCCTGGGTCCTATTTCAAAATGATCAGCTTTGGTCACAGCTCTTCATACCTTGACTGTGCATGAAAGCTTTTATTTTTAAGAAGGATCCTGTGGCTTACAATGTAAAAGTCTGACACAAGACTGCAGTCCAAAGCCTTAGCTTCCGAACTCTGCACAGGAAGCTCTCTGGAAGCTGGCCTCTCTAGCTTCAACATACTGTTTTTAGACAGATCCCAAGCTCCAGCCACACTGGAATTGAGGCTGATCTGCAAACAAACTTACATCTATCCATCCTGTTTGAATTTATCCCTGCTTTCACTTCTGCTGGAATTTTTGTTTCAGTGCTTGGAACTGAACTGAGGGTCCTCAAAATGAGCTACAGCCCATTTTTCCCCCTAATTTCTAAAAGTTTGATACAGCATCACAATAAGTTGCTAAATTACCCAGGTTGGGCTTGAACACACAATCTTTATGTCTCAGCCTCCAAGTGCTGGAATTACAGGCAGATGCCACTACACCTGGGTCTGAAATGCTTGCAGCTAATTCATCCCCCATATCTGAAACACTCCATGTTGTTCAAGGTCAATGTCACCTTCTTTTTGAAGTCTGCTCTCAACTGTCTGGGCTAAATTCATTGTTCACTGCTCCTGGTGAACTTTGCTGTTAACCTCTATTAGGGCACAGCCACAGGATGTAGGGACATCTTGTTCGCCCATCTGTATGACAAGACTGAGTTTCTAGAGGCTGAAACTATAGCTCAGACCCTTTTGAAAATATTATTCATTCCCACCAAGGCTGCAAAAGGCCCCATAGGAGTGAGCTGAGTTGTTTTGAATTGTTTTCAAGACAGTGAAAGGACAAGCATATTTCACTTCTTTCACTCAAGAATGGAGTAGGCTCCAAGCAACTACCTCTAGACATGTCCTGTATCCCAAATGTGAAGATGGGTTGTAGGTTTATGATGCCTGCAGCTGCCAAACCCAGATGGACCAGGGCATGAAGCCAGGGCTTTGGAGAGAGGTGGTTCCGGAGCAAAACTTCTGGAAGTTTGAGATCCAAGTTCTGGACACATGGGGTGCATGACAAAGGGGCCCGGGCAGGTGGGTGTGGCCAAACACTGAGTCTTTCGGGCCACAGGTGCCCAGCATTGGAGTGGTGGCTTGCTGGACCCGTAAGCACTCTGAAGTTTATAGCAAGAGCCTAACCACTGCCTGAGGTAGGCAGCAATGTTCACAGCCCTGGCCTTTGCTCAAAGGCAGCCTAGGTCTCTGCTGGGGTTATCCGGGGAGAGAATCAAGCAGGAAGTTCCTTGCCTATGCACACAGCAGAATGGACTGCCCCAGTGCACTGGCCAGACAGTGGCCATCACAGGGCACATCACAAGATCTTTCTCCCAGTCTACAGTGTGGCTCCCCCAACCCACTTGGGCACATCTAGGACAGCCATTGGGCCTCTCCTACCTGAGCAGTGTCCATCTCATTCAGCATCACCACGGAGGAGCAGTTATAATCGAACACCAACCTCCAGAAGTCTGCCACAGTGTTGGGGAGAGGGTGCTGGGTGACCACAAAGGCTGCAGGTTGCTTGTGGCTCTGACAAAGGAATGACACAGACTTTGTAAAATACATAGCTGTCAGTGATATGCTGATGATGAGGATGCCCAGATGGCTGCCAGAGGCCCTGAGCCTGCCAAATAGATTTTATAAAGCACCTGCCAGTCCTGTTATCTCCTGGTGCCCTGGTGGCAAAGGAGACATTCTCATAATGAACACATTCTCCTCTAAACTAAGACATTTCATTAAGAAAGTGTCACTTGGAAGGGGATTAGCCAAATAAATTATTTATGTTGTGGAGCTCAGCAAATAATCATCATTACAATATAAAATGAAAAATTATGGATGCAGATTTGCTGCTCCACTGACCAAGACATCTCAGGATATAAGGGATCTGTTGAGTCCCTGTGCCTGTGATGCTAGTAGGGATCGGGCTGACCTTATATTGCACAGCTAGTTCCTGTCTCCAGGCTGGCTTGAGGAGTGAACTAGCCAGGCAGGAAGTGGGCACCATGCCCTACAACTAGTCAGTCAGGGAAGGTGCCCAGGTATCAGAGCCTCCTAAATTAAGAGCTATCCATCCACCTACTCATTTGTCCGTCCATTCATACATTCTTCATCCATTCATTTATTTAAACATTGTTTGTATAGTGCCTTTAGAGGAAGGTGGGGGGATTAACACTGGTAAATTCTTAGACGAATCCCAAAGCTCTGATTCTTTATCTGGAAAATGGAAATCATAAATGCAAAAGAATGATTATGCTACAATTGAGAGAGATTTGAATGTAAAAGGACCAGCGAGCAAGAGCTTGATGGTGAGCTCACTGGTCGGGCGCAAACACCTGTAGGTTAGATTTTCATCCAGGGCACTAACAGTACAGGTGGTACACACTAGATTCAATGTGTAACTCCAGTGGAGAAATGAATTAACTTAGCCCAAACCCAGAGAGGGGAAAGGAGACCTAGAGAAAATGAACTATGTGAGTCTTGGAGCTTCAGCTAGGTCCTGACTGTCATCACCTTGTGAGGTGGAGTTGGGAAAGACTGGAAATCATCTGCATCTCATTAGTGGTTTGTGAAACCTGAGACATAGCCTGTGTTTTCAACAAGTTTCCTGGGCAGATAGTTCCTGTGAGCCTTTCAGCTGTTCCTAGAGCAGTCACAAGTTAGAAAGTGATGGAAGAGGGAGAGGATCAGGAAAATCCATTATAAAAGGACAGTATGCATGTGTGAGGGAGACTTGCTTTTCAAGGCTGTCCTCCTGGCCCATGGAATTGTCAGAGGAGGCTTGGAGGGCGGCACACTCAGTTGTTCAAAAGTCACACTCTCAAGCCATGGGTAGCATGGGGTTTTGATTCATTTCCAGAAGTGGAAAAAAATCTAGGCCTTGAACAGCAGCCGTGGGGCTCAGATTCCTGGGGTCCACCCTTTGGTTGACCTCAAGCAAGTCTGACCCTCAGTCAGACTTGAGGATAACAATACCCCAATGTAGAATGAGACAACACAAGTCCAGGATGCAACATGGTGCCCAACATTCAGGGAACATTACCTTTCTTTGCTTTTTCTCCTGTCTCTGTGATAAATGCTCTGTTAGATCAGCATGCCTGACAAAGCCTTATCTGAAAATATGCTTGAGATCCGTGCTCCTGCTGAGTTTCAGGGATCAGCCAGCAATCCATTTCATGGATAACATCATTCTTTACCAGGGGAAACATTAAAAATTAACCCAGAGGACTTCATTTTTTTCTGCTAGAGGCAAAGCTGCTATGGTTACCAGATAATACACGGACTGAGCTGGAATACAGATAAAGAGTTTTTTTTTTTTTAATATAAGAAAGGCAAAGGCCCAGGTGACGGCTCACAGGAGAAATGCCCTGTGGACAAAGAGAATACAATCAGAATCAGAGCTTGGCAGAAGGCATTTTGACTCCAGGCAGCATCTAACCTACTAAGTAGAGGCCAGGGGTTTGTCTGATAGCTGCTCCAATGAAGAAGGAAGAGAGTAGATTCAGACAGCTAAGGGGAAGCTAGGGAAGCTTGGTAGTGTAAGAGCGCCTCTTTACACCACCTGTTGTCTCACACCCATGTGCACATTCATGTACACACACACATGCACATACACACACACACATACACACACGCGCACGCGCACACACAGATGCACACACACACATTGACCTTGGAAATTCCTAACCCAAAACCAGAGGTTTTCCTTCTGTCTCTGGCTTTTGGACACAGCCTAGACAATGCTCTCTGCTTCTTCTGAACACATAGCTGGGGGTTTTTGTGGGATCTACAAGAAACTGCAGGCAAAACCCAGGGAGGCCTCTTGAGAGGTCAGGTAGGCTTTGGGCTCCCATCAACTCCTTGCTTCCAATACCTAGGGCACTTCAAGGGGAAGCTCAGGAGGGTCAGAGGTCAGAGAAAAGCCCAGCTGAGAGCATCCTGTGCGCTGGTGGGAGGGTCATATGAGCTACATGGGCATCACCTTGGAGTGAGGAGGGCTGGGAAAGGGTGCCTGGAGCAGCTCATTCTTGATCAGACAATGAGGTTTTCTGTCCTTAGTCTCAGGAGGCAAGATTTCTGCATCCTATAGAGATCAAGCAAGCTGTGGGAATGCTCAAGAAATGAATCCCAGTGTGGTAGCCTTGAGCCCTGGGTTTGTCTTTGCTACTGTTTCTTTGGATGACCTCAGACAACTCTCTTTTTCAACCCAGTTTCCTTCAGTTTTTTTTTTTTTCTGCTGAAAAGTATGTGGGTGGGACCAGATGGTCCATGTTTTTGTCCTCCTATAAACATCTCTATATTACGGACATGGGGTGATGGTAACCAGAAGTAGCTGGAAGACCCAAAGTAGAATCAGTTTAAGCTTTTGGGTTTATTCTCTCCAGGTTCCAGGAGCCAAGAGCCAAACTTGTGTCCAGGTTTGGGCCTGAGCCCTTGGGATGAGCGAAGGTGCCTAAGGCAGGCAGATCAGAAGCAAGGAGAGGCTGGCTAGTGGGGTCAGAGCCTGGGAAGCAGCCACCTCCATGTTGGGAAGAAGCTTTTCCCTGGAGTGCCAGCCAGCAGTTTTCTGCCAGGGCTCTGCTTACATCCATCAGTGCTGCATTGATATAGTTGCTGGATTCTCCATCCACCGAGATGAGGAAGGGCAGACAGCGGTCCAGAGGCAGGACATCCATGCTCCGGTTCTTATCATGGTTCCGGGGCAGGAGCCCGATGCTGCAATCCTCAGGCCGGACACGGGGTGTCACAATGTTGAGTGTCTGTGGGGCAAAGACAGGCAGGTGGAAACTGCTTAGATAGCTTCCTCTGAGGAGAAGTGACAGTATTATTCTGCTTTAGCCTCGCTTATTATCTCCACCCTTTAAGCTTGGCCCTGTTGTCCCTTTCTTTGGACTCATACCTCCTCCATAGCGGTGGTCTTCTATCATATCCTGCTCACTGCTACTGGACTGGTGAATTCAGAGCCTTTGCCAGGGGTCCAAATAACACTTAAAATGCCAAAGGTGCAAAGGCAGCATGTCCATGGGCTCAGACTTGGGGCCCTGACTCCTGCCAGACAGTTGAACTGAACTGCTCAACTCAGCCATTGAGGCATTAAGGCATGGCCAGCTAGAAGAGGGTATGTCAGGGACAGGGGTTGGGAGTCCCTAATGAGTGTTAAAAAAACCACCTGAAGTGTCATGGAATGAGGAAAATGATTTACCCGCACTCTTCTCAGAAAGCAACCTATATGAGGATGGAAGGATGCTCAGGGTAGATGAGATATCCCTCAAGAGGTACTCTCTAATAGATCTGCAAAATTGCAGGGTTTATGCTCTGCACAGCGAGTCTTGAAATTTAGAACCAGAACTGTCCCAGATAATAGAGACTAAATTCTGTCTCCATTGTCTAGAGATCTCTGTCTTCTATCCTTTAGGCATTTGTTATACTGTTTCTGTTGTACTTCAGTAAATGACTATCTGAAGGAG
>PVKN010037593.1:0-11213 GCA_004027915.1 Capromys pilorides
AAGTCACTGAAGGGCAGGTTTATAATGCTTCAAGAACAAAAACTGGATATGTTTTCATCAATATTACTGCCAAGGAAAACACACCAAAGACATTTTAAGAATTTCTGCCTGTTCTCTCTCCTGTATTTTATGGGCCACTAGCAAGCCATTTTTCCTAGCACTAGATATTTTCCAACTCAAAAGAAATATAATAAACCACAAAGGTATAAACTTCTGAGTTAATTAAATGTATTCTTTTTGATTTGAAATGTAAAATCCAGTTTGAGCTCTCTCTTTAATAGTCAAGTAAATAAAAAGAGCCACTTTAAAAGCAGACGTGTTAATGTTTACACAAAGGCAGTATTTTTCCTTGTCTTTTCTTCTCTCCCTTTAAAGTTTTAATGGTTGACTGACCTTGCTGGAATTCCCCTGTCAGCTCTGGAGTATCTATTTGGAACTTTCAAATAGAAACTCCACTCACATGACACATTAGAATGGGAGGCCCAGTGGTATCTGTCTCTGTACCTTGAACTCCTAGTGTTAGTTCACAGATGAATCAATAAACTTCACTCAGAATGAAAGCTTTGTTTTTTCCCTTTAAGCTCTTTAAGATCAAATTTAAGTGTATCTGACATTTTATATGCACAGGGTCAGTTATACATAGGAAAACTGTACATATTTACCCAGTGCAAGAAATTGTCTTTCCTGTAACTTGCAGCTATCCAAGAGAAGCTTATTTCTGAGTCTTTCCAACAGTGGATTAGGTGTTATGCTAAAGCGGGAATCTGAGTACATATTTGATTCCTGTTAGCTTAACTGCTTGAGAAATCTAAATAATGTAAATCCTTTATTGCGTTTGCTTAATTTCAGATTTTGTAAAACATCTATTTTCATGAGAGAAATGATTCAGGTGATTTGTGAAAAGGCTTGTGAGAAACCTGTCTTTTCCCACGTGATCTGGTTATGAAACCAGCCATGAACTACTGAAAATCCATAGGTTACGGGGAATAGTGAGAACTGTTGAAAGCAGAGAAACCAAGCCAGCCCCACCTCTAGTTTCGCCCTTGGCATTCACTCCCTCACTTTCAGAAGGTTAAAGTACAGTAATTCTTGCACAGCCATCTACTTACTTTCAAAAACGGTTATAGCGCAGAAAAAAAAAAAAGTCACATTTTGCAACCTGAGTTGGTGCACAATAGATCCGCGTTCCAGACACTGAGCGCGGGGACCCGGACACGAGCTCCCCGGGGTGGGGAGCAGGCCAAGGCTCGTGTAGCACCCAGCGTGCACGGGCGGTCTGGCCCTGGGTCCCAGGGTGCGACTGAGGTAGAGGCAGGGCACTTCGAAGTGACCGTTCCATTGGAAAAAGGCGAGTAACTGCACATTGGGATACGCGGGAAAAGAAATTAATTGGAGGAATAAATAAGACTAACTCCAGGCCCTCGGGGACCTTCTTTAAAACTCACTAATGGTTAATGTTATTCCTTTGCCGCTCCACAAAAGCGAACCGGCTCTGCTGAACCCCGATCGACAGCTGGCTTTGCCCCTTTACTAAGCGTCTCGGCCTGCAGCAGCCAGCTGTGCTTCCTTCCACAATAAATTTTCTCTTTATTTTCCAGTTAGACTTGCTAATGTATGATTTCCATCTTGGAAGAGACAACAACCCACACTAGCTGGCGGTGTGGCTTCGGGGTAGATGCCTCCTAGCATGCACGAGGCTCTGGTTTCAACACCCAGCACTGCAAAAACAAACAACAGAAATAGAGAAAATAGAGTACAAGGGAAAACATAGTGGCAGGCGCACTGCTTTTCAGAAGGCTTTTTCCTAGACTACCTCGATGCACTTTTATAATACTGACGGGAATCTTAATATTGCAGGTGTTTTGAAGGAAAAATTTGAAACTAGCAGTGTTAAGTAAAAATTACAGAAGGTCATTATTTCAGGCTAAACTCCTGCCTCAACAACAACAGAAAAAACTGAAGTCATTCATGCTTAAATCCCACTTCACCAAGTAAAAACTAAACTTTTTCTGACCTGAAGAGTCAGGATTAGAAGATGGCTGCATCTTCCAAACACCCCAGTTTCCCTTGTCAGAGTAAAGCAGCTCCCTCTGTTATTTAAGCCTTACCCCCCAAAACAAACTGCAAAGAGCTAAGTTAGTTATTTTTCTATTGTTTCCTCCCGCTGTCGCTGTCCCCATCTTGCTGTGAAAGTAACTCTGAAATAACCAGTTTGCTCTGGACTTTTGTTTCTCCAAGGTCTTTTGTTTGTAAAACTAACTTTTGCTCAAGCTCATCTGAACACATTCTATTTTATGGAATGAAGTGTTGCCAGATTCCAGAACAGAAAATAAAGCCAATTAAGGTCTTTAAATCATTGCAATTTTGTCCTTTGAGAAGCACAATGTCACAGTAATTGCTGGGCTGAGTTAAAGGCTTGGTCATTGTCCTGCCCTACCCAGGCTCACCACACTGCCTTCCGCACGGCCTCCAATGTAGGAAGGAGCAGCAAATGGGATCCAAGCTCCAAATATAACTGTCACTCGAAGTTTGGAAATAAAGCTGGAATCAAAATTGGAGGATTAGGGGAAGAAAAAACAGATAACCAGGTCGTCTTCTCCCAAGGACTTGTTTCCATTATTCTTCCATACGCTCATCTACTGAGTAAAAAGAAAAAAAAAAAAAAAAAGACTTCTTGAAATATTAGTAAAATATTTAAGTTAATAATCTTAATTATGTCCTCATCTTTATGTCCTAAAATACTTCGTTGTTTCCTTTCTGTGGTGTTGTAAAATGCACGCATTTGGTCTCCATCTCATGGCATAAAATCCCCAACATGCTTGGAATCTCCAAAGTGGAAAATACGCTTTTGTTTGCAAACGCACTGGCTAAGGGCTAGAAGCACCTAGGTGGCTGCAGGACAGAGCTGTCAGGGAAAAGGGGGGTGGGGGGGCAGAATGACAAGGCTGGGACAAGAGCACCATCCTACAACTGCCCCAGAGGTGGGGAGTTGTGGGCTCACAGGCTAGTGACCCCATCTGTTGTGGCCACGGAAGGCATCACTGTAAAAGTCCAGAAGGTTTGGATCTGATTATGGACCTGCTCCAGTATGGACCTGCTTCACTGCACTACACACTGCTGAGTTCAGCCTAGAAAGCTGAACACATGGAGGGGCCCAGAGGCCCCTTGTCCCTGCCCGCGTGCCCTGCTCAAAGCATCTCTACATCCCTGGCATCCTCTAATCTTGAGTGGTACGGGCTGCGTGAGCCCAGGGCAGAGGATGAGAGCTCTGATTTATAGCCAGTGCTCAGGTTCAGAAAATGGCCTGGGTCTTGTGGTGGGCATCTGAAGTTGGGGAACAGTCAGGGAGACTGAACCTTCAGCCCATGGGATCTGACACTATCCTGATGGTGGGAGAACTGAACTGAACTGGAAGACTCCCAGGTGTTGCCTATGCAGAACTGACTGCCTGGTGTGTGAGGAGCCTCTACCCCACAACCAGTCACTAAAATCTTCTGAATTGATTGTCGTGGAGTGAGCATATGGAGAAAGTGGACTTGAGTTTGCCTTTCTATTCACATTCGTGCTTTGTTTTTTTTTAGACAGGGTCTCACTATGTAGTCTGGGCTGATCTTGAACTCACTCTGTCTCAAACTAGTGGCGATCTTCCTGCCTCAGCCTCCCAAGGGCTGGGATTACAGGTGTGTGCCACCACACCTGGCATTCTTAGTCACATTCCTTAAAGCTATATAATATAAAAATCACTCGAAGGATATTAATTTAAAATGCCAAATCTGGAGGAGTGAGGAGTAGAATTTCAAGAACATTTCTTCTTTTATGTTTCCTATACTTTGGCCCAAAAACATTTATAACCAAAAATTTCTAATAAAGCAATTTTCCCTGCAAAGATTTCTATGTGAGGTCATCTATTAAGAAGTAACTCTCAAATGCAAAAACCAAGACACATTTTGAACTCTATGATACATTTCTCAAGGAAGGACAAATATATTTAGTTGCCTTTCCCCTTCTATACCCTAATGAATAACAAATTGCTATCTTTTGCTTAGATTTCTCTCTTTCCTGTGGTTAGTTTTGAAATCTCTTCACCAAAAAATGTAATAGTAATATGAGGGGCCCACGAGATAGCTCAGTGGTTTAAAGCACCTGCTTAGGCAAGCTTAGGCAACCGTAGGGACCACAGTTTGATCCCCAGCACCATATGCTGTGCCAGCCCCACCTCCAGGGCAGGCTGAGCCAGCCATAATATTAAATAAAAAATAGTAATATGAATCCCCTTCACTCCACCCTTCTGAGAAACAGGTTTTCTTGCAAACATATCCTGCTGCCTTAACCCAGGAACCCAAGTGCAAGCTAGAGACACTGCCACCATGCTGTGATCTATCATATAGTAATTAATAAGCTGAATAAGGTCACTTCTCTCTCTTTTTAAAATTTGGCACAGCTCAGACTTGTAGCGATCCTCCTGTTTTCAGCATCCCCAGCACTGAGATTACAAGGATGCACCAGTATGCCGGGGGGCAGGGCTGGCATAGCAAGTGGTGCAAGGGATTGAGCCCCTGGCCCCTGGGTTTGCCTAAGCAGGCACTTAGTCTGCTGAGCTATCTCACCAGCCTGAGGTCACTTCTCTTCATTTAGATGTTGGAGGATAATCACAAAGGACAAACAGAAAAAGCAAGCAGTCAGGAGTTGCCTAGTTCTCTGAAGAACTTTCCAGTTTTAGAACACAAGTAACTTCCGCATTCTCCTCTTTATTAACTCAACCACCATTCTGAATTTGGTGTTTATTTCAGAGAAGTACCATTTTTCCTCTTCATGGAAATGTCAAAGATGCTCTTGAAACTTGTTTTACTCATTTCTTTTTAATTTTCAATTTCTTTATTAGTTTCATGAAATTCATGAAGTATACCCACATGTCCCATTCAGGTTTTACATGCATATACTATCAAATTTACTTTCTCTCCTTGATTTATTCATTGCCAGTTTTCTTTGGAGAGCTTTACTACCTATGATCACTTTGTTCAAAATAGTGTCTTGTCCTGATTATTTGCATAAAATTCTATAATTTACTTGTATTGCGATGCTTAAGATTTCAGCACAGTGCATTTCTTCAACAGATATTCCTCATATCATTAATGTGTTAGGTTAGAAGTCTCTCAATTGTATTTAATCCTCTACCTGGGGTAGCACAAACTAGGAAGTGTCTACATTGTATAAACTCCAATTTCTTCTCCACTGGGTAATTTTCCACTGGCCTTGTCAATCCTTCCTGCCCCCTGAAGATGCTACAATGCCCTATAAAATCCTGCTGGGGACAGAGCCAGAGGGAGATCCCTAATCTCTGTGCCAGGTCTCTGCGTGGCCCTAGAAATGCACATCAGGCAGGTACGGATTCTCAGCAGCACAGCCAGAAGCAAAGCTAGAAAGGGGACTTGAGCTTCCTTCTTCCACCTACTTCTCAGACACCGAAGAGCAACTGTGGTTCCGAAGGGTCACATGGCTCAACTAGAGGAAGCAGCCCGACAAGTAAATTCCCTTCTGGTTGGCCTGCAGCCTGTAGCAGGCAGCTAACCTTCAGAGTAACCGGGGGAGAAAGAACACCATTTGGAAAAACAGAATTCAAAAATCCTATAGCTTTCCCAGTCCTTGAAACTATTTGTGACACTAAGGACCCGGGGGCTATTCACTCACTATCTTTCTAAATAATAGCCTATTATAAGGGCAATAAATTTTACAACTTGTACTCAATATTATTTTTGGGATGGATCCATGTTGATACAAGCAGGTCTACAATTAAGTGTTGAATTTTATTTCAATGAATGAAGTTTATTCAGCAAAGTTGATTCATCCAGTCTTCTCTTGATGGATAATACAAGCTGTTCCCTTTTTCTTTTCCCTTTAAAGCACATACAGTAAACTTTTTAGATAGATCACTTAAGCAAATATGAAAGAGCATAATAACAGCCACTTCACGCCCAGCCAACAGCACAGTAAGTCTTCCACAATAACTGAATGAAAAGGAAAAGAGTGTCCAAATAGTAACTCAAAGGTCTGTCTGCCAATCTGGGGGGCTGTGAACTCTGAGACATCAGGGAAATGTGATGGGCCCGATGGCCTCCCCGGAGCGCCTAGAACATTCTGTAGCTGAGAGTGGTAGACACCTAGAACTGCTGGATTAATAAAGAAAGAGGGAACAAAACATACTATACTAGAAGTAGGATCTTCCATAAAAAACACTTCAAGATAGGAGAACTGGTACTTTGATATCATGTATATAAAAGAAATACAATTTTTAGAAACATGAAATAGTTTAATTCAAAGTATTTTCTCATTCAACTCCTACGAAGTTTTTTTAAGCTCCATAAAAAGAGTTGAGTTTGGGGCCAGGGAGATAGCTCGGTGGTCTAAGCACCTGCCTGGAAAGTGCGAGGACCTACGTTTGATCTCCAGGACTGAATGCCGTGCTGGCCCCAAAACCGGGTGCGGTGGCGCACACCTGTAATCCCAGCTCTGAGGAGGCTGAGACAGGAGGTCTGAGCTGCACAGTGAGACACTGTACCAAATAAACAAAAGATTAGAAAAAGCATGAAAGCATCTGGAAAGTGGGTGCAGCCTTTGCAGACTGAATCCTGAAAGTAGAGCGCAGTGAGAACTGAGAGGTAGAAAGGAGCCCAAAAATGAGCGAGGAGAAATGGGTACAGTAATAGGATCAAGTCCCAGGGCTCATCCACAGGAATAACTGAGTAGTTAGAAAGATCAACTATGTTTCATTTTCCTTTTCTTCTATCATTCTTTTTTCTTTTCCTTATCATTATTTTTTGGCTTGTGCCTCACTGTGGGTGGATCTTTCTTTCTTTCTTTCTTTCTTTCTTTCTTTCTTTCTTTCTTTCTTTCTTTTTCTTTCTTTCTTTATCAGTACCAGGGATCAAACTCAGGACCTCCTGCTTGCCAGACAAGCACTTACGCTACTGAGCTATCTCCCCTACCCCAGTGTGAATATTTTCTAATAACATAGCTTCAGATTGCTTCACAGTACTTTGCTAATACAGTGAGGTTACAGGAGTCCTTAGTGTTGTATAACTCTTCAGTTTTCCCTTCATTTTAATATGTCACTTGATTCTTTTTAGAGTTTCTGGTTGTTACTGCTTGGATCAGAAGTGTCCCTGAAAAGGTGCATGTGTTCAGAGAGGGGACTTGCAAGGTAATCAGAGGACAAGGACACTAAGATGATTAACACTGAGGCGTGCACAGTTGAAGGCACGTTATCTGGCAGAGCCTGGTTAGAGAAGTGCGCTGAGGAGGGACTGGGGCAGGTATAGTCCTGCCCCGGCTTTCTCCTCCCTACATGGCTCTCTTGCACCCTGTGTCCTGGCTGTGAAGGGAAGGGGTGACTTGCTTGCCTCCACTCTGCCCCCATCAGATGTCTCTGCCATGGGGCCAGCTAATGGAGGACTGAGACCACGGGCAAGAGAAATTTCTTCTCTTTTGAGCCGGGTATGTTGGGGGTTGTCCCAGCGATGGAGACGTGGCTGACTGTTCACCATATCTTTCCAACTAGATATTTTTGCACGTTAATCATAACTACAATTCCAGTCTAAGAGTTTCGACATCAGGGTCCTCTCTGGCTCTAGATATGCTGCTTGTTTTATCTCTTGAAAATAGGTGGTTATTTGGGTTTTTTTTTTGTGTGTGAAATGTGTAAAACTTTAACTGAATGCCAGATAATCTCTATAGAATAACAGTACAAACTGAGGGAAAGAATAGGGACTACTGGAAATGTCATACCAGGAAAACTGAAAGAACAAAGAGAGATAATAGTAGCTGAGCTGGGGGGTTTTGTCACTAGAGTTCCCATCAGTGTATCTTCCTCCTGCAGAAAACAGCTGCTATCTTGTACTCGGTGTAGAGCCCAGGGTACTCAAGGGGTTTTACCCAGTGTTCTAGTCCCTTCTCAGCTTGAGGCAGTCAATGCATGTGTGGCTCTGCCTCAGAAGGGTTTTCTCTGCATCCTTGCTTACTCCTCAGCAACAGACCGCTGTTGTTGCTCCTCAGTGCTAAATGTCCTGACTCTCTTGGTACAGCCTTAGTGTTATGCAGGCCGGAACATACTCTTCCCACCTTGGTAGTGAAACCTGCCTTGCCTCAATGAAGGAGATGCAAAAACCCCTTCAGCACATCCCATCTGATGTGGAGCACTGGTAGAACCAGCCTAATCTGAATGCTTGGGGCCACTGAGAGTGCAGGGAGAGCTTAGCCACTAGCTGAGAACCTGCAGTACCAACAGACAGAAGTTGGCAAAGCTTGGGGGAGCTGGGAAGAAATATCCCACTCATGGCTTTCCCTTGTGAAGGAAAGAGAAGAAACCTTGTAGCTATCAGGGCAAGATGCCCCTTGAGGACCTCAGCATGAGGGGCTGGTTTCTACTAAGGCTCACCTGGTGCCAACAGAACAGGGAACTGTGGATGCCCAGGGATGTTAAAACAGCTCGCTGGAGCACCAGAGAAACTGCAGTACTGCAGGAAGGCATTAGGGGGATCAAGAGGTCATTGTGGGTTCCTGAGCAGAAGCTACAAATCTTTCACTGAGACAGGACACCACAGCCAAAGATATTCCACAGCAGGCTTGCAGGGCTGTAAAGCTTCAGCTGGGCTGACTGGCAAAGGCTTTCTCTGTATGAAACCAGTTTATAACACTGGAAATGGTGGATATATCCTCAGATGTGTGAATCTCAGCAATATGAAACAAAACATATGACATACAAAGGAACAGGACGAACACTGCAAAGGAACAAACTACATCTCAAGACCTTAACCCTAAAAAACCTGGAGGTATGTTAATTAGCAAATAATTCAAAGTAAACATCTTAAACAAACTCAAGGCACTACAAGAAGATGCAGAACCTATGTGAAATCAGGGAAATGATGCAGTAATGAAAAGAAAATTTCAACAAAGAGATAAAAATTATTAAAAAGAAATAAATTCCATAACTGAAGAATGTAATAAGTGAGTTGAAAAATTCGCTGAAGGGGCTAAACATGAGATTTAATCAAACATAATTTAAAGATAAGCAAATCTGAAGGCATATCACTTTAAAATTATGAAATAGAACAAGAAGAAAAAAGGGACAAAGACCTAAGGAAATTGTGGGACACCATCATGTTTGCAAATACTTCTGGGAGTCAAAGAACAAGAGAAACAAGCATGACTTATTTGAAAAATAATGTCCCTAAACTTCCCACATGTGAAGAAGGAAATGGACATCTAAATTTCACAAGCTCAGGCTGGGGATAGCTCAGCAATCTAAGCACCTGCCTGGTAAGTGCAAGGACCCGGGTTTAATTTCTAGTACTACATTTCGTGCTGACCCTAGAACCCAGAGCGTGCTGTTCTGGCCACTGAAACCAGGCATGGTGTTGCATGCCTGTCATCCCAGCACTGGGGAGGCCAAGACAAGAGGACCACTATGAATCTGAGTTGTGTAGCTACACCCTGTATCAAATAAATAAATAAATAAATAGATAGATAGATAGATAGATAGATAGATAGATAGATAGATAGATAAATGACTAAAAAATAAATGAATCAATTCAACAAACTCAAAGTACTCCAACTGGGACAAACTCAAAAAGGTCTACACCATGACACATCACCAGCAAACTGTCAAAAGTCAAAGATAAAGAATCTTGAAGGCAGCAAGAGAAAAGCAACTTGCCACATACAAGAGAGCGCCTATCAGTGTAGTTCTCAGTAGAAAATTAGAGGCCACATGGAGTAGCACAACATATTCAAAATGCTGAAAGAAAAAAGAATCTGCCCAACAGAATACTATATCAAATAAAATCATCCTTCCAAAATAAATAGGACACAGCTAAGATAATTGTACTACTAATTTCTATCAGTTCATTGAAAGGAAGTTAGTGTTTATAACGTCTGATTAGCCTTACATGCCTTTCTGGTAATCTGAGCAACTACTTTGAAAATAACAATATGCAAATAATAACCATTGTTAATTTCTTATCATCTTGTTTTGGAATTCTGTATCATTTTATTGTTTTTAAATTCTATTTAAAAGAAAGTATGAATAGGAAGTTAATGCCGTTGAGACTAAAAAAACAACATAAAGAATCAGTGAATCCAAAAGTTGGTTCTTTGAAAGAATTTTTTAAAAATTGATAAACCATTAGCTAAGCTCATCAAAAAGGGGAAAGAAAAAACATAAATTCAAGCAATTAGGAATGAAAGGGGGAAATCACAACATATCTACAGAAATTCAGAAGATCATAAAAATCTACCATGAGAACTTACATTCTAAGAAGAGGCAAAGCACAGAGAAAATGGACAGATTCCTAGACACAACTGAATTACCAAAACTAAACCAAGAGGATATAAAAATTCTAAATAACTTGATAAAAGGTAATTAAAAATTACTAACAAAGAAAAGTCCAGAACCTCATGGATTCACTGGTGAATTGCACATGAAATTTAGAGGAGAACAAATGACACTAATGCTGAAACTTCTTTAGGAAACTGCAAAGGAAGCAATACTTCTGAAATCATTTCTGGGAGTAAATATTACCCTGATTCCAAAACCAGAGAAGAACCCAACCAAAAAAGAAAACTGTAGGCCAATCTCCTTAAAGAACATAGATGCAAAAATATTTAATAAGATGCTGGAAAACAAAATGTAACAAATCAAGATTATACAACATGACCAAGAAAGATTCATCCCAGGGATGCATGGATGATTCAACATATGCAAATCAATAAATGCAATAGGCCATATTAACAGAAACAAACACAAAAATCACTTGATCATCTCAATAGATGCAGAAAAACTATTTGGCAAAGCAACACTCATCCCTACAGGAAATTGGAATACAAGAGTTTCATCTTAATCTGATAAAAAGCCAGTAAGCTAACAAAACAACAGCTAACATCATCCTAAATGGTCAAAAACTAAATGCTTTCACTCTGAAGTTAGGAAGAAGACAAGGATATCCACTGTCACCTCTTCTATTCAATACATTTCTGATAACAGTAGCCAGAGCAACTGGACAAGAGAAAGAAATAAAAAGAATAAGGATAGGAAAGGAAGAAGTTAAATTATTGTTAATTTCAGACGACATGATATTCTACATAGAAGACCCCAAAAGCTCCACCAGAAGACTTGTATATTTAATAACCAAATTCAGCAGTACACTAACAAAGTCTAGAAG
>PVKN010037594.1:0-11217 GCA_004027915.1 Capromys pilorides
GCTACCTTTTGAGAACCTCCTCTAAGATCAGCCAGACTCAGCCCACAGAGCTCTAAATCTGAAGGAGATCATGTGACAGTCTCTTTCCTTCATTTGTAGATAGTCTGTGCCCTTCTAGGTAAGAAGTGTTGCAGAGCGGAAGTGTGCTCATGAGAGATGGAGGGAAACCCAGTCCTGGCCAATAATGGAACTGGTGAAGAAAAGAGGGATTCAGTTCCTTATTATTATTAAGAAGTAGCTCCTATTCCAGATGCCGTGGACATGATCACATATAGACTCAACCCTGACAGAGGTTTTGGTTGTCTATACATGGTACCTGGCAATGGATCAAGGCAAGGGTCAAAGGCTGACAATCAGGAGACACAGTCTGAATATAATCTGGGCTATGACTGAGAGAAGACCAAAATTCCAAAAGGTCCCTGTTATGGTTCCCTCCATCTAAACCTGATCCCTGATGCAATGTTATTAGGAAGTGGGGCTGTTGGGAGGCAATTAATTTATGAAGACTAATGACCTCATTAAAGCCCTTACATGTTAATGTACGTACTGCCAAAATGAGTATTAAAGCCCTTCAAAGAGAGGCCTCAGGGAGCTGCTCTGCCCTTTCTGTCACCCAAGGACACAGAAGAAATGGTGCCAAGGTGCCATCTATAACCCTAGAAGAGGATGGTATTTTATTATAACAGTCCAAGTGGACTGAGAAACACCCCAAATCAATCACTTCTTTCCCTTCAAATGAGGACACTAATCCAGATAGATGACAACAAATAGCTAGGAAGGAGTGTCCTACACACCTGCCCATCCTAAACCCAGCAAGCCCGATATCATTTCAGGACTGAGTTCTCTGCGACCCAGGAAGACTTTGTAGAAGAGCCAGGTCTTGAGTCTTTCCTGTAAGCTTCGCGCATTCTGTGTCCATCACAGACCTTTTCTGATAGCTGAACAAAAAGAAAGACAATGGTTCTCTTCTCAGTGGGACAGCCGTCTTTCTCTTTCCAATCCATTAAGCATGGCATGCCGCCATGTAGCTTCACATGTGCCACGCTGCCTGTGTAAGTAGGGCCTACCCACCAGAGATGCCGCGGAAGTTTCTGTAACAGATTTACAGTCGGAATCTGCTGTGAAAGACATGTGGAAGCGGCCTCAACAGAGAGTGAATATGTGAGATACATATTATGTATGGCCGATGGAGCCCTGTTAAATGTGGGGAATGAGACACCATGGGGGAAGAGCAGAAAATAGACAAAAGGAAGGAACAAATGGGAAATGCAGGTGGGACCTCTATTCACACTTGCAAATGAAAAACAGCAGTATGGCAAATTGAAATATAGCAGTGTCCTTTTTTCCCTCATTCTGCAAAGGCAGCCAGCCAGGGGAACTCTTGCGAATAAATGTTTTTCTTGGTTCTGAATTTATTACTGCTGGCTTCAAAGTATCAAAATTGAGGATTTCTCTTTAGATGAAAAATAAATGTAATCGAGGAACAACGCAGAAGGTTTTTCTGAGGCTGAAATGGTGAATTGACTCAACTGCGCCCCCAATAGACTCAAATGCAAGTGTAAAATGTTGGCAAAGGGGCCTGCTTAGGCAGGCTCAGGGACCAGAGTTCAATCCCTGGCACCGCCTGGTGCACCAGCCCCGTTCCAGGGCATGTTGAACCTATCCCTGAGATGTGAAGTGGTGGCTTATGCCTGTAATCCCAACACTGAGGAGGCTGAAAACAGAAGGATAAGTCTGAGCTGTGTAGTGAGACCCTGTACCAAACATGTACAATAATAAAAAAGCAAAAATTCTGACCACTCAAGATGATCAAACTTCCTACGTTCACTCCTACTGGAGAACTTCAGAGCAGACTACTCAGGCTGGGCCACAGGCCCGTGCTTCACTCCAGCATAGGCAAGCATTTGCTTACCCACTGCCACATCTAAGCATAAGCTCTGTGAGGGGTCATGTGACTTGGTGCCCCCATATATCAACACCTACCAGCAATGCTCAACAAACATCAGTGACAAAATGGCCTGACTTCTGTTCAGGCTGTGGAGCTACTTTCCCAACCCTAACCTCCCTAGAGAGTGCTTCAGCTCCCATCTTCCATGCTCAGTGGGCTGTTGGAAAGGATTTCACCACAGCTGTGTCTTTGCCCAGGCTTAACTGCCTCATACTAACCAGGCTGACAGCTCAGAGGAGTAGGTTATCCTCTGAAGAAACCCACCGTCTAGAAGGATGAAACCACAACACATAAATGCCCAGGACAGCATAATGGGATATTTAGGAATAGAATTAATTTCTGTCAGCTCTGTGGATCAAAACTCCAAAGTTTTTAAGTTATCACTCATTATTACTTAAACTTATAAAGCATTTTAAAAAATCCTTTAGAGTGGTTCTTTCAAAGCTACCTTAGAGGCTAGTCATTATTCTCCAACTCTGCAAGCAAGCATTCTGGCTTTCAAACCTCACAGTACTCTCTTAATGGATGTATGAGCCTCCAAACATAGGAAATGTAAGCTGCAGTGGTTAGTCACCAAAAAGGAAAAAGTCAATTTCACATCACAGCAAGAAAGTCATTTTCTAAGAAGTTACACAAGTCAACAAACAGCAACATTCAAGCCGTTGGCATTGGCCTTGTCCAAGAAAATAACTCTTAAATTCAAGGAAAGAAACAGCCCAAAGAGATGGAGGTGAAGTTACCTGTCTAAAAATTGACAAGATCAGTGACAAAATGTCCAAGCTAAGTTCTCAAGCTCTGCAAGGTTAACAGAAATGTCTGTAAAGATTGCAAACAGCAAGCCATTCAACACTGTAGCTTCTCCAAAATGCATAAAAATCCTGTCAATAATAAACTAGTGGGGTTGACTTCCATCATAAAAACTGTCAGATGAAAATGAGAAACTTCTTTACAGACCCCATACTAAATATAACTTGTCAAAGTCAGATGTGTTCCAGGCTTGCAGATGGAATGAACTCTTGACCCTGTGTTGGCCACGTGCGTGCTCCACAAGGCTACCAGACAGCGATATGAAAACCCTGTGATGGAAAGCTGCCAGCGAACATGTCTGCTGATTGTGCTGTCCTTGCGTGTTTCTGGAAAAAGAAGGCTTCCTTTCACTCTTCCCTTCTCCTCTGTGTGATTCACTCAGGAGTGACCTACACTGGGCTTCAGAGGTCAGCATGTAACCTAGCCAAACCAATCTGTAAATTTCATCCACCTAGCAACAGTGATCACTTTAATGATTGGTTTTGTTCCCATTAAAGAAATCTAGCCAGTAAAGTCTATCCGGCTGAAACTACTGGGAAGAAATGTGTCTAGGTTGATCACGCTCTTGGAACACGCCCTGGAGTTTTGGGGTCAGCAGGGAAAAGAAGCCATATAATAACAAAGCTGGCACCTGGAGGGAACAATAGATACTGTGAAAGGGAAAGAATTTGTTCATAGGGAAGGAAAAACAATGACGAGGAATAGGACAGTGGAGGGATGGAGGAGGAAAGAGATATGTTTATGTAAGCATGCAGGATGGTTTGGATAATTGTACATCTGATTTCTGCGATCTACAGAGGGAAGCAGTTGGTGCTTATTTTTTTCCTTGTCCTTTTTAATTTCTTATAACTTTTTTTCTTTTTTAACATATTTTTCATGCTTATATCTGATAATCAGAACAACTAATTTGAAGACAACATTATGGTATATGGCAACCATTGTCAAATTTCTATTGTTTCGTCTGGTGAAGTTTTGTATCATTTCTAACATCTTTTTTACTATTTTGTATTCTCTTTGGATAATAAAAGTATAAATAAAATAAACAGCAATACTGGCACATATGAAAAAGACAACTCTGAGAGATGAGAGACTGATTCTGCCCTAAAATTAAACCTACCCGCAGATTATAGCCAGTAAGTGCTTTTTATCTTAGCCTGGTTAAATGGCAGGCAGTCTTGAGTCTTTGCTGGGCACCCTGTCACCTGAGGAACACCTCCCCATTGACTCAAATCTTCAGACACATCTGTCACCTAGCGTTAGAAGAAGTGTGTTCTTACTCAGGGTAGCATAGTTAGTTCAAAAGTTCTGACTTACGTGTGGTTGATGCTACTCTTTTCCCCAGCTTTAATAACTAGAATTCTTCCTTGTTGTTATTAATTCTGGTCCCTGGCTGTAGGGCCTGGAACCCTACCTCACCACCACGTGCTTCTATGTTTGTCTTTAAGAAACCTTCATATAAACAGAACTCAGCACCTATGATTCCAAATCACCTAGGATAGTGCGTAGAAAGTACTCAAGATCATTAAGTGCTCAAGCCTGATAAGACTACCTAACTGATTATATGTAGCAGATGAACTTGGTATCCCACCTAGGGCCCCTTTGCCCAGCTGGTGCATTCAACCCCATCTGTCCATGTTGTCTGCTTAACGGTTCAGGTCTGCACCCTGAATCTTCTAGGGAATAAAGGATTGCCTTTGGCTTGCCCGTATGAGCTCACGTCCCTGCAGGGTTCCCCTTCCCCCACCGCAGAGAGTAGCTATGTAGCTGATGGGTGGTTCACAGCATCTTGATTCTGGGTCTATGCAGTCACACTGCTGAGATTTCAGTGGGATCAGGCAGAGGTGAGCCTGCCATGGAAGCCCTGCCTCTCCTTCACTTCCTTCCTGTCCTTCTTCAAAAATCTCTCTTATGAGCAACCCCTCAATAATTCACCTCCATGTGAATGTCTCAAACTCGCTCCACAGTACAGGTCAGACAATACTTGCCAGGATGTGAGCACACAGAACAGGGAGGCCTTGAAGCATGTGACACAGCCAGTGCCATTCCTTGTCAACACTGAGGGCAGCTGACAGACTTTGCAGGCACAAGAGAGAAGAACATAAGAGATTCTTCTTCCATTCCCCCTTCTCAGCAAGGGGAACTGGCCGAGAAGGGGCCCAGAGGCAGATCAGTGAAGCAGGAACATTGACTAGATAAGAAAGGTTGGGGACTCTGTTTTTATCTTTCATAAATGCCATTACATTATGGCCCAGCTGGTCAGCCTTGATCTGAGTCTCAGTCTTCTGGGTGTATTTCTCATGGCAGAAAATCCAGCTGCAGGAACATCAGTAAATTAGTGTCAAATTGAACGAGTGATCTGGGAACATATGACAATGTTTTAACTCAATAAAAAGAGGAAGGAAACATCTTCTAATGTATTCATACTCACTTGGAATGTTGCTACAGAGAAGGAGCATTACAGACTCACTCTGAAATGGAAATTAGGAAGTAAAAGCTGTGTGATAGGGTAAGATCAATGGAAGATTATAAATAGATAAATAGCAGATTCACTAACAAGGAAGGGACTGGCACATGTTTTGCATCACTATTATGAGTAATCTCACTTGCTGCTTATGAGGATCATAAGAGAGTACCATCAAGGTGCTGAGGATCTCGGAGTGCAGCCTGTCCTTGCCAACATAGTCCTCGATGTGGTCTAGGTTTTCACCAATCAACTCTCAAGTGTGTTCCCTCCCCATTAAATAGTTACAGAAGACCATTCCTGAGCAAGCAAATATGGTTTTCATTATATAAATGAGAAAAGGGAAGCCCTCAGAGCTGCTTAAATCAAATAAGTGTTGAGAAAGAGCAATTATTCAGAGGACAGGGCTTCCACCCCAGTGCCAGAGGTCTAACAAGAAAGCCACCTGCACTACCTCCATCTTCACTTCCTGAGAGCTAGAGAAGGAGGGTTCCAGGGGTGTGATCTGGAAGGGTGTGTTCCTCGCCCAGGCTCCTCTCTTCTCTCTCTTCTTTATGACTTCTGTGGAGTGAGCAACTGTCCCCATTCCTGCCTCAAAGCCAAGCACCCATGGACTAAACTCTCTGAAACTATGAGCCAAAAGAATCCTTTCCTCCCTTACATTGTTGCTGTCATGCATTATGTCCCAGTGACAAGAACACTGACTAATGCAGATGGCATATGCTAGGGGAGGAGAAGACCAGTGACCAAAACTCAATAAGCATGAGGGTGTCAAGGGGAATACAGGATTTCAAGACAGAACACACATTAGAATAGCACCACATCATATTTTTCCCTCCTAGGGTTTGAACTCAGAACCTCACCGTGAGCTGTGTGCCCACTCTTTTTTATTGAGAGAGGATCTCACTGAATTTCCCAGGCTTGCCTTGAATTAGTGACCTTCCTGCCGCAGCCACTACTTACTGCAGTCAAGTGAATAAATGTCCAATAAGTGTTTATCTCAGTAAGCTGATTTTATCCCATTCTAAGCATGCAGCTTTCCTAGGCTCCATCTTTCTTATCTATAAAGTATACTAATGATTGTCACTAATCCCTGCTTGATAAGATTATATTAAATAAGATCATTTACATAAGGTTTTTTAAATTTATACAGGGTTTTTGATAACCATTAAGACATCATGCAAATATATGCAGCTTTTATGGAACCAACTGCCGCATAACACAAGGATGTTAGGTGCTGTTATGGCTCTACCTAGATGGCAGCCCAAAGCCTTAGGCTCCCATTGGCAGGACCTTCAGGAGGTCACTGGATCATGGGGGAATGATACCCATCCTTGGCATCCTCAGTGGGTGTGTCTGCTGGGGAGTTGATAACTAAATGTGACGTTGGAAGGATCTGCCTCGGGGAAGGAGCTGGGCCACTGGGAGTGTGACCGGGCAGGATCCCTCTCACTGCCTCCTCCCTCAATCTCCTTCTGTGTCCGGCTGCCACACCATGACCTTTCCTTTGCTGTGCTGTGCTGCCCTGCCTTTGACCAGACAACTGTATTTTGAAAATTCTGCCACCTGCTAACCAAAAGAAACCTTTCCTTTATAAAACAGGGTGACAGATATTGTGTGTCAGAAATGAGACAAGAATTAAGGCAATTATTTTTTACTGGTTGAAAATGAAACATACGTCAAAATAGTGACCTAAGTATAATGCCAAGAGTACAAGAGACAGGGAAAAATTTTGCTATGAAGAAAAGCATTAATCTGTGGCAATTTCTTTTTATTGTGTACTTTACATGCTCTGCTCAAGCTTGGGATAGTCAGTCTTCTGAGTAAGCAGATGGATGTTGGTGGATCTGTGACCTGCCCACTGCAGTTACACAGCTTTATGGTGCCTTAAATCATCCTAAAGATAAAAATCAAAAACATAGTTTTAGAGCTTGTCAAAACTGGTCTAATTAAAGCAGCAAATGTGCTAACTAGCTAATATGTGTCTGCAATGGAATAACTCCCATTCTGCAGGTTGCAAGGCATTCTGGGATCTTACTGACATGGATGCTTAGGAGTGCAAATAAAGCAGACATTGGAAGATGAGGGATGGAGTCAATGAAATTATCAAAGAAAGGGATTCCAGCTTTACAAAATAAGGCACTGAGGGGACTAGAACAGTGAGTCTCAGCTGGATACCATGCTCAGGGAAGTGCAAGCTTGTGGGGGAGGAGGGAGCAGGAGGCCATGGCAGCTCCTGTAAGATGGGCTGGCCAGGTTGGTAGCCTTGGCCACAAGCCAGAAGCCCCAGCAGGAACTGTCCACAGTTCTGAAGGTGCAGTCACAAGCCCACCTCAGTCTCAGAAGCCTAGAAACCAAAAGGAAGAGATAAAAACAGAAGCTGGGCATTTTGGTAAAATAATTTATTGATTGTCTAATCTGCAAAATGCACTGTACTGGGCGGTAACACTGCTGTACACTAACAGACATTGACACAACCCTTCACACAGCATCTCTAATTTTATTTAAATTAACCCCAATGGAACAGTCACATGCTGGGCATATCGTTGAGATCTTCCCATTATCCTACGAGCCAAACAAGCACAAAAAGAGCTCTCAGAACGTGTTATACAGCAGTCCTCCACAACACACTTTTGTAGAGAGCAGTCTTCTCACTTAGTTCTAACAATAGTGTTTCCTTTTGAACTTCGATTTGACTATATTTTTGCATCATTCTCCTGAAGAGAGAAGATATAAATGAAAGAATCACTTTTGACTTTCAGGACTGAGAATCAGGTAAGAAAGCCTTCAGTAAGGATTCTCCCATAGACATGCAGAGAGAAACAAGAGATGAGGAGTTGGAAGCGTTCAGGTTGTTTACAGTTTCACAAATACTAGTTTGGATTCACACTGGGCTCTATCTCTCCTTTAGAATCCATAATATTGCTCTAAAACTTGGAGACAACTGTCCACATTTGGTTAAATAATTTATCCCTATTTTCCTGCAGTGAAGAATACTAAGTCATGTAGCACTCTAAGTCACTTAGATTATAAACTGAGGCACAAATCAGAACCTCTCATAAAAAAAGAAAACTTGGGCTCTTATCTGCCATGTATCTAAGTTCTCCTTCATCCCCAGATAATATCCATGCACAGTTTTATGCTACACTCCAGGCATACTGAAGGCCTAGGAATTACCTCCACCCTACTATTATCTTCCTGTGCCTTAACATGTGTCTTGCAAATGTCTATCTGTCAGCCTAGAGCTCCTTTCCTGCCTTGGACTGGTACACGTACACTTGCCAAACAACACTGAGCTTGAAGGCTTTTTCCAGGCTCTACATGTACCTTTGTTATTCCTGTTCATGTCCCTGAGCCAATGTACCTGACTGTTCCAATATGCTAGACCGCTACCAGATTGATGTTCCACACTGAACACCATGCTAACTTCTCAGTGTCCACACCACACTCAGCAGCAGGGACCATGTATTTCCTTACTTTCTCTCCACTATCTTGCACAGTGTTCAGCAATTAGCAGAAATGCAAGCAATAGGGGCCAGCAAAATAGCTCAGCAGTCTAATTCACCTGCTTAGGCAAGTGTAGACAACCACAGGGACTGTGGTTCGATCCCTGACACCATGTGCTGTACCAGTGCCACCTCCAGGGCGGGCTGAGCAAGACCCCTACACACACACATACGTGTGCACGTGCACGTACAGAGATATTTTTTTAAAAAGCAATCCAAGCAATATTTGCTGTACATCTAGAGAGTTAAAATTAAATTTTTTCTTGTGCACTTCTTCTTCTCTAAAAATAGCTAGAATTTGATGTAACAGGTAAACATTAACTATGTTTCTTTGGTTAAATTTCATGCAGTCATTGGATAACAGGGTGGTGAACGACTTCATCAGGTAGCTGGAGACCCAACCTCGTGACTGAGTCAACTGCCCCCTAACTGGCCTACGTCTTTGCTTCCTCCACTGCAGTTTGCTCTTCACCAGCAGTCAGAATGATCTCACAGGAAATGCAAAACTCATTATGACACTGCTTAAACCCCATTAGTAACTTCCTATTGGCTTCAGAACAGAACACGAATACCGTAATGCCCAGCAAAATGTAGCACAGTGCCCTTCCTCACGCACCGCCTTTCTGTTTCAGCAGTATTTCATTTCCTTCATTCTACTTGCCCAAGCTTATGGCTGCCTTAGGGTCATCACATTGGTTTTTTCCCCCACTCAGCTGAAACAATCAGTTCGCATCTTTACAAATGGCTGAATCCTACTTCAAATAACACCTGTCACTGAGTCCTCCCTGTCCCTTCAATATAAAGTGACTCAGCTGCCCCCCTGCCACTTACCACAGCAACACCCTTCCCTCTGGTTTTCACACTGATTGTCATTTTAATTACTGGAGTACCAGAAGGCTTACACCAATATTGTCTTCTTCTCTTCTTTCTAGAAAGCAAAGTAATTGATGACAGAGATCAAGTCTCTTTTGTAACTGCTGTGTCCTGAGAACTAAAATAGTTTCTGACAAATGTAATAGTTTTATAATAAATAAAAGCACATGCAGTCATTGGATAAATGTGAATCTGAGGGTAGACTGCTCTTTCATACTCAGGTGACCTTGGAGAAATTCACTCAACTTCTCTATCTCAGTTTCCTCATCCATAAAAATTAAATAACCTGGAAAATAGCCTCAGCCAACTTCAAAAGGGCATGGATCCATGAAGATGGGCCTGTAGTGAATTCTTGCCCTTGAGTAAGCTTTGAATGACAGATCCTTAATGCAAGGCAGACTTGCACATGTCTGAGGCAAAAGTTGGCCATCGCATGCCTAGGGGAAACTGCTTAGCTTGGCAGAAATGAATGAATCATTCACGATCATCACGATCTCAGGGGCCTTCTGGAATTTTCATGCTGTCAACTTTGAAGCCTGCAGATTGCATCATGAAGTTCATGCATCCATATGATCTTCTCTCACGTGAACCTCTGCCTGCCAACCTCTGTGGAGAGACTTCTGGGTTCGTTAGACGTTAATGGTCCCAGCTCCATCTTCCATGGCTATGCCTCAGCAGCTCTCAGAGGAAGGGGATACAAGCCCAAGCTCCACCAGACAATCATTTACCTTCCACTCTCCTTCCCAAGCAGTTCATTGGGCTTCCAGCAGAAATGTCTGTCTACATACAATTCACTTAGCATTTAGCAGAGACAGTATTTGAAAAGATTCATAGATGCAGCTGAGAATGTTTTGCCCTGGACTGTACATCCTTTCTCATACAATTCACTTAACCCCTTTAAATCTAGTTTTGCTAATGCTACATTACAAGTTTTCTCTTGCAGTTAGATTTAGGAAGTTCTTTTGCCAGCCTTTGTGGTCTCACTGCTACTGTGGAAATGCCTGGACCAACCGGATTCGGGTGACCTGCTCTTCCATTCTCCTCTTCCTGTCTCCCTCTCTCCCCTGCTCTATCTCTGCCTTTTAAGAGCAGGACAGCTCAGAGCTTAGGCTTCTGGGCTCCATCACAGGACACTGGTGGCCTCAACTTCCAGCTGCTCCATGTGCTGCTTTCAGACCTTGCACAAGCCACCTCCAGGCCCTGTACTTCAATACCACAGTGTATAAAATGGGACTAGGAGGAGTCCCTACATTTAATGATGCTAAATAATAGTTAAATATGATCATGGACCTGAAGCACTTAAGACAGTGATTACTTAAAACAGTTGATTTTAACAAAGGATAAATATTATATGTGATCGTCTTTGGATTTTTCTTTTTTTTTAATTGTGTACTCTTAAAGTTTTTTCTAACATGTAAAATATTTGTTCCTCTTTATCTACTCAGTCTTGCATTCAAGGAAGTGTTAATTTTTTTAAAAAAATCAAGATTTTTAAATTTTCAATTTCAGAAAATTGAAGGTCATTGTGTCTTCGACTACCCTCTTTCTCCCATTCACTTCGCTTTTCTTCCTGGAGCTCTTTCATCTCCCCAATGCCTGCTAGGACAGCTCCTCTGGCTGGC
>PVKN010037595.1:0-11217 GCA_004027915.1 Capromys pilorides
ATTAGACCTGTTATATATGTGTATCCAACCCCCCACAAGGAATGTGATCACTAAGTACTACAGACCTGTACTAATAAAAAATAAAAAATAGAAAAATGTACAAACCCAAGTTGTATATTGTATGTCTAGATTTTGATCTTGGGGCCTTTGCTTCAGCTTATTTCAGGAAACAGTGTAACTAAGAGGTGAGCCTAGCTTGTACCTGCTTCCTCCCTGGTGGTCAGGCCCAGGGAGTAGAGCAGAATGCAAGGTCAGAGATAAGTGACCCTTTAAATTTACATTGCTGTGCAGACTAGGAAGGGATATCAGAATTTCTCATGAAGTTGCTTTAACAATTGGTGTAGAAAGTGGCTTCTTGCTGTTTTAACTTTAGATCCCTAGAAATCTTGGCTACTGGAATCCTTGGGATTTATTTCCTTACTTTACCTTGCATATACCTGGCAATGAATGCAAGTTACCTCTTAGGTTGACCTTACGCTTAAGGATTATAAACCTCCGCTGATATTTTATCCACTTCATGCTCATACGGGCTTGGTGAAGTAGCCCGTGCTCTCATTTTATACATGAGGAAATTAAAGTTTGTGGAATATAATGCAGATAGAAGGGCAACAACTCAGGTTTCTGATTTCTGCTCACCTGTTCATCTGTCTTTTCCTGGATTAAAGACTATACCTCCACTCTTGGCTTATGCACATCTTTGAGAGGGGTCCAGTGTACCTAAACTTCCGATGACTGTAGCCTTGAAAATCTGCTTCCGTAAGCAACTCTTGGTAGAGGCTGTGTGTGCATGAAGCTCTGTGAGCCCTCGTTTGAACTGCTAATTATTCAGCTGACATCCATACTATTGTCAGCCTGGTTTTGGATGTACTGGAAAAACTTTGAGTTTCTGCTTTCATTAGTACCTTACTAGTACCTAACTAAACTAAAATAACTTAATTCTTGTTTTCAAAAAATGTAAACCTTGGATAAGCCATATTTAGAAACAATAAAATGTTATTTGAAATTATGGGGTCTGTGTATATAGTACCTTTTTATATTCACGAATTTCCTTTAAGGGGCTTGAAGTGGTGCTGGTGCTGCGGCATGTGATATTTTTTATCATTTAAATATTTTATGTACTGGTGGCTTCATAAATATCCCATAAAACATAGCTTGATTAATTTTATATCTGTTATTAGAAAAAGATTGGTTAGATGAAATAACTGTTGACATTTATGTTGAATCTCCTTTTTCTGTGTGTCATGTACAAAATGAAGAACAAGAAGAAGCCCTAATGAAACTTGTGCTTGGAGGCTCATCCAGGCCTTGTCAGTCATTCTTGGCTTCACTGCCTTGTAGGTGTTGGCTTGAATCCCCAGTGGTTGGTTCTCATGAACTGATCAATGGTAATCTGTAAAGCAAGGAAAAGCAGTTACTACAAGGTTAGAGTAACACTTTTAGTACTGGCTATTAAAGACAACTTTTTTGGAGTATATTTAATTATTGATCTTCATGCGACCATATGTCAAATTGAAACAAAAACAAGTGCACCATGTATGTCAGTAAGCATGCTGAAACGAGCTAGTCTACAACTAGATTTTTGGATATTTTTCAAGATAAAAACAAAGGGCAATTGAATTTCTGGCATTTGCTCAACGATTCACATTTTACATTGTGTGACGGTCTGAATCTCATCCTGTAAAAAGTTTCTAATCTTTGACCTGAATCTTTGTGCAGTTTTGGCACTTAGTTGTGCCCTTCCCTCTTACTTCTCTTTTCTTTTAATGCCCATGGGGGACAGCCAGTCTTCTGTGTATCAGATACCTGTTGAAAGGAAAGATAGGATGTGTCTCCTTCATCATGTACTATTTTCCCACAAAGAAGCTCCCTAGGAACTTATGTATCAACTTCCTTGCTGGTGCAGGATTCTTGGTCACCCTTCTGTTATTGCAGGCATATCTTGACTACATTTTTGGTAATTTAGAAAATCTGCAGAAGTTAAACTAAGAGGAGAACAAATTAATATCCTAATGCAACTGACTGATTAACCCGGAGAAAAAGGGATGTTTGAGTTTGGATATGTATATGGAGGAAGTTGTAGGGCACTGGAGGAAGAGAATTGTTTTTAGCCAGATAATTCTCTCTCTTATAAATGAGATAAGCCTAAGGAACTTTTGTAAAATAAACAGAGCAAGGGTCATGAATAATTATTGACTATTGTATGATAATTGATTTCATATTCATTGTATTTCATTTACCTTTCATGTTAGCTCTGCAGAGTAGTTCATTTCATCCCCATATTTACAACTGAAAACAAGATCTGAAAGAGGTGAATTAGCTGATTGACTAAGAGGTGAATTAGTAAATGACCAACTGATTTTAAACTCAGTTCTTGCTGACACCAAACTTGTAATATTTTTACCACATCATAAACAACTATAGTTCATTGATGAATAATTGGTAGAGGCTTTGTGTGCCTGTGTAGGAGCAGGTACCTAAAAGAAGTATCTAAAAGAAATCTGGTTTAGTGGCTGGGGATGTGGCTCAGTAGTAGAACTCTTGCCTTGCATGTACAAGGTTCTGGGCTTGATCCCTAGCACCACAAGAAAAAAAAAAATCTGGATATCAGTTTACTCACAGAGCTATCACTCTTCAAAAAACTAAGGAGAATTTTCCTGTTTTGGTTATCTGAATCTTACCTGGTCTATTATAGAGGTAGGGGGATATCCAAGAAGAAAAAAATTCATGTGCCTTAGGAATTTACAGAGTACCTTGTTTACCTGGTAATCCCTGATTCTGCTGAAAATCAGTGACTCAGGTCTTGAAGTGTTAAATAGTTTCTCCTGCTTTGTGATCTGGCCTAAAGCCTCAAAATCTTACTATAGTATCTGCTGCTGAGATAATTTACAGAGTAAAGAAATCTCAAGAGAAAAATGTTTGGGGTTTATCACTCTGCTTGAAGGTTAACCACAGCCCTAAAGGAATCCACTAAAACTTCAGATTTATAAGAGTTACTTTTGACTTGAAAGATGAAGATCTAGAGGGTCTATTGTAAAAGGGTTATAAAAAGCCTTTATAGCCTTTGTCTTTCTAGGAGCCAGTAAGTTTGTCTTTACTGTCTGCGTCTCTCAAAATTGTATTTTGCTTTGATTTTTATGTGTTTAGCAGACTTAAAATTACAGTCAAGGGCCAGTCAGATAGCTCAGCAGACTAAAGCACCTGCTTAGGCAGAGAACCGAAGCCAGGGTTTTACCCCTGGAGCATGCTGAGATAGATATTGAGACTTGGCGCGGTGGTACATGCCTATAATCCCAGTGCTTGGGAGGCTGAAAATACGAGAATCACTATGAGTCAGATCTGTGTAGTGAGACTCTGTAGACTCTGTCCTAAAAAAAGTACATTGAAGGCATTAATTTCTATAAATATTATACACACAGAATTAACTCACAGCTATCTGATATATATATATCAGATAGGTTCTTACTAAATTGCCCAAGCTTGACTCAGACTTGTGATTTTCCAGAGTTCTAGGATTATAGGTGTCTACTACCATACCCAGCTGACAGTAATTTTTTTTAAGCATTATGCTAACCTGAAAATTTATGTGCTCTGTTACTTAGATTGATGGTGGCTATTTTGGAGTGTGAATGATCATCAGGATTGTTTAATTTCCAGAGCACAACTGGAAATTTGCTTCTTTATCTTACACCACACATTATTGAAGATCTTTTCTAACTTTAACAACAGTGATCTAGTGATAATGATAACTGAAGCATCAGTTTTGTGTGCAGGTTATTTGTGTGTTCTTCTCATGAGTTGGACTCCTGGCCCCAATGTAACACTTTTCTTTAAAAGAGTTTGGTTGATTGATACTATACCATATAATTTAATAATCTCTAATCTCCCATTTTATGGATATATTCCTTTCCTGTATATATTTTCATATGCGCTAAAGGTAAAATTACAGAGGCAGCAGTTTGGATGTCTTTCATATCTCTAGTTTTTCACTTAGTAAGCATCTTACCACTTCATTAAAACATGTAAAATAGTTGTCTTACTCATTTCCCTATTGCTGGACAGTTAAGTCCTTTCCAGTATCCTGTCATAATGCTGCAATGAACAGATATAAAACTTTTTTCACATTTTAAACCTCAGTATCTGGATAATATCCATTTGTCCTAGAAGAACCATTTTGCAACCTTCCTGTGCTCTTAAAGCTGTCAATAGAACTTTGTAGGCCGAGTTTCTTTTTTAAATTTTTATTACTTATTTACTTATTTATTTACCTTTCTATTTTAATTTCAAACTTCTGGTTAGGGTCAGCTACTAGGAGACTTTGGAGGACTGGGCAGCCTGGAGTTCTGGCAATGATTTTGCTGCTTTGCTGAAGGTCATAGCTCCTGAAGGCCAGAGCTTGCCTGTAGCTTACCACTTTTCCAATTTGGGTACTCCCTTACCTGGCTTCTATGCTCAGGGATCCTAATGTCTTCCAGCTGCCCTACTATTCCTCACTGGGTTTCCCTTATCTACCTACGTCTTGTAAACAATGAGTTCTTTAAACACTGTTCTATTGTCTCTTGTGTGTGTGCTGACTGTTCCCTGCTGAAATCCTGGCTGACCAAATCTAAGTGGCATGCTCTTTTTATCACATGCTAGGTTTGAGGGTTTGTACTGTGGAAGGATAAAAGATGGCTCAGTATCGGATAGGGTGGTTAAGTAAGCTCAGGTCTGAGCTAGTGTTAGTGAAAACAAGACAGATTGAATTAAAATGCTTGCATAAAGTATATGGAAATTGCTACTGAAATAGAGAGAAAGGAACAATAAATTCTTCCATGGCCTTTACAGGTCCCCTATACTTTACAAGAAAAGGAGAATATCTTCCCTGCCAAATGTTTTCAGTTCTGTTTCATTTAGATATTACTGATTCAGTCATTGCATTTCATTTTTTTCTAGTTTTCTTGTTTCATTTGGATATTGGTTCATTTCATTTGCTTTTCTTCCCAGCTTTTGTGGCTAATTCCTTGTGCTTTTCCTCCTGTTGGGGGCAGTTTGTGTAACCATATATAGCATAAAGTTCTCTGCATATACTTGTATATTTCTTCTTCATCTGTGTGTTTTCTCATGACTTCTCACTAGTGAAAAGGAGACTCAGGAGTCTGTGTGGAGCTTTTGGCATTCCTTCACCTATGAGCAATATCCTAAGTCCTTAAATGAGACACGAAGCACATGTCAAGGGTTTTGCTTTGGATCACAATAACAGTCTGTAATCTTACAGAAAAAAATGCCAAAGTAGTCAGTCATCAAACTTATTGGGGTTGCAAATAGTACACAAAACTTTTAAGTTGAGTGATTTTTTTTTTTTTTTTTTTTTTTTGTGGTCACCAGGTCACTGACAGGATCTCTGGCTGATGTAGAGTATTGATGTATACTATTCCAGGACTAAACTGATTTGTTCAAAGGTTCTTGCATTTTTTAAAGCTGAAGTTTATCTAGAAAATGTCATTGTTGATCTTTTTTTCTTTTTTTTTATTTTTGTGGCCAGCTCAGCTTGCCCTGGGGCTGGGACTGGCACAGAATATGCTGCTGGGATCAAACTGCAGTCCCTGCCCTGCACGTTCCCTAAACTTGCCTAAGCAGGCACTTTAGACCACTGACCTATCTTGCCAGCCCCCATCATTGTTGATCTTATATTCAGATGATATTTCATACTCCTACAGAGATTATTCCAGGTATATTCTATTATTATTCTATTACTTCAGGTCTGAAAGATGATTACTCTTTTTTTTTTTTAATTTATATTATGGCCAGCTCAGCCTGCCCTGGGGGTGGAGCTGGTGCAGCATGAGGTGTCGGGGATCGAACTGTGGTCCCTGAGGTTGCCTAAGTTTGACCTAAGCTCACCATTATTACTAACAACCAGTGTTGATGAAGAGAATAGAACTCACAGTTGTAGAATAAGAGAGCTTGGGCTTTATTATTATTTTCCAAGTCATACTAGTAAATGTCCTCATAGTAACAAGTTTTGAGTGAGCATATTTCACACATTAGCATGAAAACTCAATTATATTTTGGACCACAAAAGGATCAGGGCTTGGATTTTAATCCTAGATTTCCCAGTTATGACTTAGATGATTTTAGGCAAATCACTTAAACTCTGTGCCTCAGAGTGTACTTTTCAGTCAAATGTGGATGAAGCCAACATGCCTAGTCCATAACTAGCTCATGAAATGTTCTTTTGAAACTGTTGTGGAAAAAGAAAGAGAAAGAGCAGTAAGAAGTTGAAGGCCTTAGGGATGCTCCATCACACTCTGCTCATGCCTTAGCTGGGCTCTCATCACCTCTTCTTTTTAGGAAGCCCTCTTTAGTCTTTTTTAAAAATTTGAAGTAGAATCTTACTATGTTTCCCAAGGTGATTTTGAGCTCTAGATTTCAGTGATCCTCCTGCCTCAGCCTCGCAAGTAGCTGGAAATCTGAGTGAATGCCATTGATTTGGATTCTGTTCTATTTTCAAGATGCCTTTGTAGAAGTGATTAGATAAGCCAGTCATGGGGATTCACATCTGTAATCCCAACACTCAGAAGGCTGAGGCAGTAGGATTGCTGTAAGTTCCAGGCTAGAGTGGGTAGACTGGCAGGATTTTGTTTCTTTATCTTTTTTCCATCTTAATTTTCTCTCTGACCATTCCTTCCCCATTGTTCCCTGGAAGTTTGGTCTGGAACTGGGACAGGACACTCCCGTGTATTTACCTGTGCAAAGGGTTGGGGCAGAAGTATGGGAATTGTATCTGCATGTCTCCATCACTCTATAGCTCTCCTTCTCCTCTCCTTCCTCTTCCTCTTCTTCTTCGTCCTCCTA
The DNA here is from genome assembly GCA_004027915.1 of Capromys pilorides. Classification (NCBI taxonomy): domain Eukaryota; kingdom Metazoa; phylum Chordata; class Mammalia; order Rodentia; family Capromyidae; genus Capromys; species Capromys pilorides. The sequence goes on from PVKN010037595.1 coordinate 6,835, forward strand.
CTCTTCTTCTCTCCCCCACCATCTGCCTGAGGAATCATGACAGTTGGATATATGTGCCCATATTTCCACCTCACCTACTCTTACTAGTGTTCTGTAAGAGAAAGCAACCTAGTCATGGTGGAGACAGAGTATTTCACAGAGAAAGCATGCATGGGCTCCCCAAATAATTCTGAGGGATACTTAGGTTTCATTGTCTCCATTTAACAGTAATTGAGGCATGAAGCTGTTTAATTAGAGTCAGGACTCTATCCTAAGACTCTAGAATTTTAGCTAGTGTTCCTTCCACTCTAGTTTCACACATGTATCAGTGAAGTAGATATAAGAAAAGAAATTCTTAGCGATTTCATGTTTATTGCAATGATCTTCCTCATCCTCTACTTTATGACTTAATAAAATTGCTGAAGTAAAATGACATAGAGGATGAAATTGAACAATATTTGTTAGTAAAGTATCATACTTATCTGTGTGATATAATTAAAGATGACACCATTCTAAAAACTAAATATTTATCTATTTAGTAATAGGGCCTTGCTGCGTTGCACAGGCTGGCCTGGAACTTGCTATTTTCCTGCTTCAGCCTTCTGAGTATTCTGTTTTGGGGCAGACACCATGGTACCTAGCTTGCTTGCTTTATTCATATTTAGTATAGGGTCTACAGGGTCTCACTACATAGATTGGACTCATAATGATCTTCCTGTTTTCAGCTTCCCAGCACTGGGATTATAGGCCTGTGCCACCACACCCAGTCTCAATCCCATCTCCAAGCTCCCCAGCGGTAAAGCTGGCATGGCATGCCAGGGATCCAACCCAGGTCCCTGTACCTGCCTGCTGAGCTATCTGGCCAGTCCTTTATTTTTATTATTTATTTATTTACTTATTTATTCATTTTTTTCAAGCTTAAATTTTTAATGCTATAACATTTTAAAGAAAATTCTACATATAAAAAACAATGGGTAGGGGCTGGGGAGATAGCTCAGTAGAATAAGTGCTTGCCTGGCAAGCACAAGTACCTGAGTTCAATCCCTGGTTCCAAAACAAAACAAAAAAAGCTGAATAGGATTTTATTAGTAACACATGGCTGGATATTGAATCCTCAACTGAACCCTTTATTTTCTTCTGAAAGAGATTTGTCTGTAGGGCATTTCCACATGTAAAGATTGATAATCAAAGATGTTGCCCTGACTTGTACAACTTTTAACAGAACTCTAGACAGCTTTCCGATCAGAGCTGTGTCTGTTCAGGTTCTAACTTGTATCTTCTTTTTTTCTTAAGTGTAAATTTCAGCAGCACTAAGCATATTTTAAAAATTCAGAAATTGAACAATTTCACAGTGATTTCCTTTGGGAATTTGGGATTTGAAAAATTTCTATTTGAATTCCTAAGGAATTACAGAGCTCAAATACCAGGCGTAGGGTGGGACAGAAACGTAGAGTAAATGGAATCTTAATTGCTTCAGAGGCATCAGAGTTTGGTGGTACCCTAGACCAGAGGGCTATTGACTATCTACTTCAGAGAGTCTGATGAGAGTGCAGAGAGGACCATGTGCTCAGGTGATACTAGCTGTTTCCATCACAGCTTTGGATTGTATTCATATACCAAAAATATAAATAAATTTAGAAAATTAGATTAAGAGTAATAACAACGTGTGGAAAAAACTAGGCCAGAATTTGTGAGGCTTCTACTTCAGCTGGGGTTACAGGTTTGTGCCACCATGCTCAGATTAAAATTTTAATGTAATATTTTAAAGAAAATTCTGTGTGTAGACAATAGTGGAGTTTTGTTAATAACAGATGGTTGCTTAATCAAAAGCCTTGAATTTCTGCTCACTAACTACTGGTATGTTAATATAGCAAAATCATTTGGCTTTTCTGGGACTGAGATTCTTCACTTATAATAGGAAAAGTGAATTAGTCTTCATCATAAGATTGATTCTAGACTTAAAGTCCTATGAATTGCATATTCATATTTATAGGTTTTACAGGAAAGTTTATCACATTGCAAGTACAATAAACAGCATTGTCTGAGTCATAAAGAGATTTGGTCCAGCGATAAGTTACTTCCACTCTGCTCAGTGGGAGTGTTTCTTTGGAAAAAGTAGAGTCATCAAAGTCATAAGCTAAGCTGGCAAGCTGAGAGGTTCCAAACTCCTGAGTGGAAGCCTTGTACATCTTGGATGATTGCAAAAGGAAGAAGAAAACTTCAAAATTTATGCATTTGATTTAGATTTATAACAAAGAAATAGATCATATAAATGGCTTTTTGAGGAATCTCTTTAGATGTATCCACTTGTGTCTTACTTGATCACCATTTTACTAATTCAGAATAGGATCATAAAATATAAATTGAGATAGCCCAGATACTCCTATTTGCATCTCAGATGTTGTAAGTAATGGTAAAAGTTCAGAAATAAAAATTAAGGATGGTGTGCTTGCTTCAGCAGCACATATACTAAAAATTAAAGTTGGGCCAAGCATGGTATCATATGCTTGTAATCCTAACATTCCGGAAGATGACTCAGGAGGCTTGCAAATTTGTGTCTAACCTTGGGTACATGTAAGATCCTGTTTAAAAAAATCAAAATTGGACCCATCCATGATGGCATGTTACTATAATCCAAGTAACTTGGGAGGTGAAGGTGAGAGGATTGGGAGTTTGAGCCAGCCTGGGAAACTTGGTGAGCTCTTGTCTCAAAGAAGAAAATAAAACAAAACAATTAGAAATTTCTGTGTGGCTTCTATTAGTCATAATGTGTCATTTGACTGTATAAAACAGTATCCTGAATTCTTTTTCTGTTTTATCTTCTTTTTTATCTTTTTTTTTTTAATATAAAGTCCCGCTGTGTAGTTCCAGCTGGCCTTGTGCTCACTTTTGTAGCTTCTGGGCTGGGCTTGAACTCATAATGATCCTCTTGTCTCAACCCCGAGTGCTGAGATTACAGGTGTGCATTGCCATGCCTGGTTTCACTGGATTCTTTATAGGATTGACATATAGTTTATTCAGCCCTCTATTTGTGGCCAATTATCTGAAATCTGTTCCTGGTTCATCCTTTTCCCAGCTGTATTACCTTAAGTAAATCATACAACTTTGGAGTTCACTTCCCTCAACTTTGAAAAATGAGGCAATAGAGGGGTAAAATGTTCTTATTACTGTATTTTCTTTCCAGATTTTATGTTCTGTGCATAGATTCCAACGTGTTGGGGGAGCTTGAAAGGCATTAGTTCAGACAATATCAACTCCAGCATTTTTCTGCTAGCTAATCCTGAGCAATAAAAATAATTTCCAGTGAAAGCCAGTCTTTCTAAGGGGAGGTTCATAGAGATCAGTCTGAGATGTGTTCTCCTAGCAGCAGATTATTCTACTCAACTGCAAGAGTAAGGAGTGCAGAAGTGAGACAGGAAAAGGAAGCCAGCCATAAAGGTGAGTTTATGTGAGTTTCCACTATTGTTGAATGGAGGTTAATCTGCTTGGAAATTTTGGATGTCACAGTAAAAATTCAGAGCCCTGCCATCATCCCAAGGGAATTACACCACCAGATTCTGCCAGCCATTGGCTATTCCTAAGAGATATTATTTTGCTGACATTTCTTGCTGTAGTTATTATAGGCTTCTACTAGCTAGAAGTCTTCAGGTGACTAAGGTCTAAATGTCATGGGAGGGTGTCAGGTAATGAGGGAACATGGGCCTGGCATAGACAACAGTTACTATATAATCTGGTTATAGCAGTACAGCTGAAGCAGTATATTCAAACTATACTTCAGGGCACCAAGTAAGGACAGATATGTTTTACCTTCTAGAAGGAAGCAGAACTAAGGGATGCTGAAAAGAGACTCCAGAAATCAAAGAGCAATTCTCTGCCACTGCAGTGTTTTCTGTTGACATCTAAATACAATGGCATGTAATAGTCAGGGAGGGGTAGACTTCTGTATGTCTATTACAAATCTGGGAGGCTGGCTATACACATTGCAAAAATGCATGTGGATAGCCCACATATAGTCAGTAGGTAGGCAAACTTGCAGGGCCTAATTTCTGGCCATTCTGGTGACAGTACTTTAAAGAGAATGGCATCTATGAGGATTCTGTCTGCTTAGTGCAAATAGTGAATCTGTAAGTAGGATGACTTTACTTTGTTGAAACATAAGCAAATCCTCTGATGTGTTATTGTGATGATAGGAGATATAGGCTTTTTGTGTTTTTTTAAAATCAGTTCCTCTGGATAATCAGCTCAGCAGTTAGCAGCATCTCTGATAGATTTCAAAGCACTCAGGCTTTGGTATAGAATATTTGACATTAAATTTTTATTCTCTCAGCATCAGTAAAATTTTGTGATAACTTGCTGTTTTCTAGGTGAATTTGACATTTCAAAAAATCAATCTTTCTACCAATT
>PVKN010037596.1:0-11247 GCA_004027915.1 Capromys pilorides
GTTAATACAGTGTTTGGCTGAAAAGATTTGATAAAATATTAAATATATTTGTTATAATAGTCCAGACTTGTAATCTAGACCTTTAAGTGTATTATAAAGGTTACCCAGGTAAAGATCATTTCCAAAGGAAAAAAATCCAAAAAATTTAGGGAACATGCAGGTCTTTTTCTTGTATTATGGCCATCTCAGCCTGCCCTGGGGGTGGGGCTGACACAGTGTGTAGTGCTGGGGATTGAGCTGCAGTCCCTGCGGTTGCCTAAGCTTTCCTAAGCAGGCACTTTAGAGCACTGAATCAACTTGTGGGCCTCCAGGAATGTGCATTTTTAATGGAAGTTTAAAGAGTCCAGAATTCTTCTGTGATGAAAAATAGCTCTTGAGCAACAAAGTGTACTGCAGTAGATAAGAGGATGTGAAATGTCTGGCACCTTCAAGCAATGGAATTCAACTCAGAAATCAAAAGCAATGAGTTGTCAAGCCAGAAAATACCAGGGAGGAAACTTACATGCATATTGCTAAAGAAAAGAAGCCAACCTGGAGATGATCCATCCCTTAGGATGCCAACTATGTGATTTTCTGAAGAAGCCAATGCTAATGGGCAGTAAAATGATCTGTGCATATCAGGCATCTAGAAGAAGTGAAGTAATGAATGATATCTGGGGCACAGGGTATAATTAGGGTAATGAAACCATCCTATATGTTGTTGTAATGATGAATGCATGGTATCAAGCATTTTTTTTCAAAAACAAGAGAGCTGTACAATACACATATTGATGTAAGTGAAGGACTTTAGTTACTAATAGCATGTCATTGTTGGTTCATCATTTGTGATCAATGTATAATAGTAACATAAGAGGTTAATGACAGAGGATTGAATGTTTCATGTGTGGAAATCCTGTATAAATCTTCTGTTTCCAAAATACAATAACTTATCAGGGGAGAAAATACTATCTTCTTTAAATAAAACAAGCCTTATTTTTAATAAGGGAAATACATCAAAAAACAGAAACGAAGAATATCTTTGATCTTAAGCTCCTTTCCACACAGCCTGGACTCCAATAGAGGATTTGCTAACTTTACTTTCTTACATTGTGTTTTTCTTAATAAAGCAAACTCCCCTGAGCTTCTTTGTCTTATCAGTGTAATAGTTCTCATTGAGTGAATAACGATATTTTGCAGAGAGATCAATTGAAAAATTTCTTTCTGACATTTGGGGCTTTTCTTCTGTTTTATAAATTCTTTAGTTTTTGTGAAGCTGTAATTTGTGCTTCTCCCCTTCAAACCTTGAAGTTCTATTGTAGAAGCCCTGCAAGCTTTTGTTATTCCTATCATAAGCAGTCTGTGTGTCTTTGTTACCATGGTACCAGGTAGCATTCAACTCTAAAGACCAGGAACAGTAGCCCAGGAAGAAGGTGACATTTCCTTTATAAAGAGCATCTATTAACTAACAGGTATCATGTCAACTATTTTATTGATTGCCTTGACTGTGGTCCTTTACTGATAATTTCTGAGTTTCCCAAGTGATTTCTTACTTGTTTGCTCCATAAATAGCCAAAGTAAATTTCCTTTTGTAGTTGTGGATATATATATATATATATATATATATATATATATATATATATATATATATATATATATCTTGAAAATCAGGTATCAGATTTCTTCAAAGTTGGTTATTTAAAATGTTAGTGTACCACATTTGACATTGTTGCTTGTTATCAGATTTCTGGCCTAAATAATTTACCAACTCATTTTGGCCAAACACTATATTAACTAGCTAGATTAAATCCTTATCTGCTAGTCATGATTCTCAATGCTTTGCTCATTCTTCCAATACAATATGCTCAAGTGAATAAAATATTAAGGCTAATCAAAAGAATTTAAGATAGGGTATTATGGTGATTCTTCAAGAAGAATTATGACATGGTTTGCATAATTAGAACGCTGTTAAAGTGCAGTATGTTTCCCTTTATTTTAAGGAAGCTACATTGTTTCATCTGTTGCTGTGTTTGCATTTGAATAATCATTCTCACCTAGGCTTGGTGGTGCTTGCCTGTAATTCCATCACTCAAGAGCCTGAGCAGGACTTTAAGGACAGATGTTTTTTAAACGTATTTGGTTGTTATAAGGTCTCACTATGTAGCTTGAACTCATAGTGATCCTCCAGTTTTAGCCTCCCTGGCCCTGGGATTACAGGCATGTGCCACCGCACCTGGTCTTAGTGGCTGGCTCAACATGCTTGGAGCAGGGTTGGCATGGCATGCGGTGCTTGGGATCTAATCACAGTCCCTGTGTTTGTCTAAGCTTGCCTAAGAAGGCACTTTAGTCTGCTAAGCTATCTTGCTGGCCCACCAGTTTATTTATTTATTTATTTATTGAAGTACTGGGAATTGGACTCAGAACCTTGTGCTTGCCAGGCAAGTGCTTATTCTATTGAGTTATCTTTCTGGCCCCAGGCCCACCAGTTTAAAATATAAAACAAGACCCTATCTCAACAAGAAAAACCAAACACACAACCATACAAAAAACAACAAAATGAAATGAAAGATAAAGAAGAATTGTCGTTTTATATAGCTTTTAAAGAAATCTCAGGTAAAAATTGACTTGAATTTTTTTCAAAAGCATATTTATGTTCTAAATTTTATACAGGAAACACATTTTTTATCTATCTGAACTTTAATTGATCACTTTGCATTTGCCAGGCAAACTTACCTCTTAGCACAGAAAAGTGGAAAGCTTTTTCCAGGTTCTAGCAGACTAAGAAAGGTCATAATTATTGTAAACATCCTTTACAAGCTAGAAAGGCTCATGTGCTACTACCACAGAGATAGGTCCACTGGCTTTAGATGGGCTGTGCCCTTGGTGCAGCTCCTGAAATATGTTATGACTCATAGGTCAACAGCTTGAACATGATAGTAAGGAATCTATGTTGATTATTTCTGAGCCATGATTCATAGGTTCTTACAATGTGAAATGTACTTCTACGTATTCATGCCAATGTGTTTGTACGTGTGTATGTGTGTGTGTGTGTGTGTGTGTGTGTGTGTGTGATGTATCCTTATAATGAAATTGAACCTTGCGTCATTTTTGTGCTTATGCCCACATTTTACAGGTCCAAGAAGTCATATTGAACAGTCTTTTCTTCTCTAACAAGTCCTCTTTGCTATGGTGGTTTTGTTCTGCTAGATCCTGACTGCTCAGCATAAATGAAATCCTACCACAGAAACCCTTCAGAAGTCTTTATCAAGCTCAACTGATTACAAATAGCACTGTGCAGCTCCTGAAATGTGATTCACCCTGGTCTCACTTAAAAGTCTTTAGATCACTAGGCAGTTACAACAATGGACTTAGGAAGCCAAAGGCATTTGTTGGGGAAGCTTCACTCGGTGTTTATCTGGCTGATTAACAGTCTTTTCTGGTCTTCTAGGCAGCTTCACTCTTTTCTTATTATTCCTCTATAAGTAAGCTATTTTATCAAAAAGATCACAAAATGCACATCATATGAACTGAGGGCTGTATTCGTTTTCTGTAAATCAGTGCTCCTTCATCTACATGCTCACTGTAGTTTGTTCAGTCATTCTATGGTAGACTTTTTTTTTTTTTCCTCTGTTACTGTGATTGAATACAGCACTTCAAGTATTGCTAGGCAAGTACTTTACCACTTAGATACACACTCAGTCCAGCTTTTAAAAATTCACATTAGTGCTAGATGAGTTGCAAAGGTAGTTTCTAAGAATCGCTCACTGTAATTCTAATTCAATGGATGCAGTAAACATATTTGATCAAATCATCTTTTTTATATGTAATGTGGGCAGGATCCTAATTTAGTTGAGGACTTACCTACTTGTGGAAACTTCTCTGAAGTAATTTTTAAGTGTGCATTAGAATATGTTCTAGTTTTTCTAATGTTGACCCATTGAATAAAAAAACATATATTTTTGCACTCTTTGTTGAGAACCAATATAATGGAAAAGTATGAAGTCTTATGTGTATAGTTTTCTTATTTCTGAGAAAAGATAGTCAATGAATTTTCACTAAGTCAGCATCACCAACACAAGCCTACACCTTAAGCTTCCTTCTGGTCCTGTCTCCTATTACGCTTTGCTGCTACATTTACTCTAACAGCAAAAAATCAGTGTGATCTCATTTTCATGTCCACATAAGAAATATACATATTCTGTTGTGTTCACTCTCTTTTAAGTGCTCAATGATATGTTTATTTAATTAATACACAGTGTTTCATAAATTGTAGTTTGCCACTGTTTTTACTGCATTATCAATGGAATGAATATGTCAGAATATAACCATTAAGCAGCTGATAAGCATTTGGCTAGTGACGCTATGCATGTTATTTTATGTCCTTCACTGAAGATCATATATTTCTATTGGTACACACCTGATAAATTGCACTTTAATTTATTTATTTATTCTTTTTTATTACTTTTAATAAGAAATAACAATGAGACAGTTTCAAAACACTTTAGTAATACATTCCAAATAATTGATACAACACATATTGTTGTCCTCATAGTAGTTATTCAGAGCACAGGATGTAGACATGATAATTTTTCAGTCATTATTGGTACAAAAATTTCTTCTCATTGAACTAAGAGAAAGTAGTTGTTTACGTAGTCCAATATTCCAATATTTGTAGTGGGTTACTGGCAATGTCAGAATCTGTTGACTTAAGCCTTTTACAGCTCAGCATACTAATCTAGCTTTACTTTTTATGCCTCATGTTTAAACTTTTCTGCTGGGTGGTTAAAGGCAAGTTAAAGCAAGACCTGTATAACAAAACATGTAACATTTATTTTTTAACTCTGATTTTATCTTGTCAACAACACTTAGCTGTTTTACTAGGATTAACACTGCTGAGGTTCTGTATGCTTCTATGTGGTTAGAATTTTCATGCACATGAGTTGTAAAATTCTAGCAGCAGCTCCAAAGCTGATAAAAGAAAACCATGCAGCACTATAGTGTTTTAGTGCAGTGGTTTAGTCATTGTCTCAGACTCAATATAATCTACCTAAACTCTATAAAAAGTCATAATATGATTGCTATTTACTTTTCAGCATTTGCACGGGGTACAAAAATAATTTTTGTCTCTAGGCATGGGGGTGCACACCTGTAATCCCAGAAATTGGGAGGCTGAGGCAGAAGGATTAGTGCAAGTTTGAGACCAGCCTGGACTACAAAAGGGAACTCAAGGCCAGTCTGAACTGCATAACGAAATCTTGTCTCAAAAAGACAAATAACAATAATAACAATAATAATAATAATAATAATAATAATAATAATAATAATAATAATTGCTATTATAATATAATTTTGTCTGTGTATTACATTTTATTTGTCACAAATACACAGTGTCAAGGCTCTCAGGCAACCATTTAGCATATCTGGATGCCTTCCAAAAATATATAGGTAGATCCAAATACTAACCCTGTGACCTATTTATAGTCAACATTAGAAATACTATTCTTCATATGTCAACAGAAAATACTTAGGAGCGGGGGATAGCTCCAAGGCACAAGTGTCTGCCTGGTAAGTGCAAAGTTATGAGTTCAAACTCCAGTCCTGAAAAAAAATATTCTTTACAGTGAAAAGGTGAGCTCAGGTCCAGGTTTGGTCTACTCAAATAGTTCATTTGTCATTTTTGAAGCAAGCTTCCTTCTGACATATCTGAATACTTTTTAGATGTATAACTTACAAAACATATTTCATGGACACAGTTTATACTTTTGACTTAACTACTGTTCAGTAGCTGGAGCATCCTAGGCATCCTAAAACCTCTTTACTACATACTTGAACTTCTTTGTAATGTACAACCAACCCAGCTCACAGTGCACCCCCAACATTCATTATATATCTGAGCTAACTTTCATCTTCCTATATTTTACTAAAAATATGGTTTGATCAAATTTGATTTATGGAACACACATTGTCCTAATTTCTCAAGGATATAGAGTAACTGACTTAAGTTATATCATTCATGGCCCAACACTGATAGAATCATTTCTGAGAAGTCGCACAAGATTTCCTGCATGCATGCACTCTGTTGAGTGCTGGTTCTTCTCTGGCATTCACCAGAACTCCATGGCCATGCACCACTGAAGGCATCTCAAGTAGTTCTGCGCTAGAGGTAGTTTGTTTTTAATTCCTTCTTCTCATATATGTCTATATTGGCTCACTGTCAGACATAGATAAGGATTAAATTTACTGACAAATTTAAGTAGGTGAAAATATATATTTAGGATTTATTCCTTATACTCCAATGATTAGGTTAAGTTGTCATATCTGGTTTCTTATTCCTTGAGGTGGGGGGAAAATATTCCCATTAGGTCTTTAAGCCTCACATAAATTAACTTTTTAGTGACCTGAGCTATCAGTTTTTCACACATATTCTGGACTGCTGGAATATCATTTGGCTTCACAAGTAAGACCCCATAAAAATAGTCAGTCTTAATCTCTATATTATCCCAAACGTCATGGCTGATTTCACCAGATCTCCTGACAGGCTTCTGGCTATGCTACTTTCCATTTATGGAGAAGGCAGATACAGTGGATATGGAGACACATCATGAAGCAATTAGGTCATTATTTCCTTTCATAGGAAAGATGTTCAAATGGAAGAATACTAGAATAATTAAAATATAATGCAAAATGAAAACTGCAAACATCACTTTAGCATGAAATATGCATCCTGCTCTTGCTCTGTCGACCTCTGCTTTGAGCATCCATAGCTCCTTCAGCATCCCCACTTTCTCTTTTTACAAAATTAAGTCTCATTTTCTATCCCTGCCAGCACTCCTCTGTGTCCTCACTGGACTCTCTCTCTCTCCTTTTTCTGTCTTTTACTCTTGCCTGACAGTTATTGACTACAGTTCAGTCCACTTTTTAGCTCTCCTCTGCTCTGCTTCTTAACAATGTGAAAAACCACCAAGCTCAAAATATTGTGTGTTCTAACATTAACATTTGACATTGTCATGTTGGCTGGTCTGGTCTTACATTTTTTTGGCTATGACACTTAAATGGGTTTTTACACTGTCCAAAAATCTTGCTACATTTCCCAATTTAATATATTTCCCTCCATCTATTTGTGCCTTAGTCCTTCTTCAAATCCTCGTGGTTGTATGCATTTGTCTAGCTGATGACCTCTTTCCTTATCCCTTGAAAATACAGCAGCAGCCTGATGACTTTCTCCCTCTCTACTCCATGCACAAGTTTATACACAGAAGTTCTATCTTTTTCCTTTCACAGAGAATGAGTCCAACCTTTCCCAGGCCACTCTTCCCCTAAGCATTGATATCCACTTCTGCTTTTCACTATGAGGGATTTTGCTCTAGATATTGCCCTTTTTTTCTGGGGGACATCATTAAATTTTCTTCCTTTCTGGATCAATAATAGCATCAGGAAATCTTTATCTCACTGGAGGCAGTGTGTAGTCTCCTTGACTGCACTTCTCCCACTTATTGTTTCTTGAACACACTCTACCCAGGAATTGTCTATGCACAGAACTGAAACCCACTCATCTTGGTAACCTATGATGTTCTCATTGTGAAAATCAGTGATCAAATATCACCCTTCATTTTCCTTCATCTCTAAGAGGTAACATTGTTGAAACCCTTTGAGATGGTTTCCCTTAGTGTCACAATGCCTCTGTCTCACGATTTTCCTCGAATCTTACTTTCCATTTGCTCTTGCTGTTTTTTATGATGTCACCCTGTCTATCTGACCTACATATTTTCCAGCATCTGAATTTCTCTGTAATCCCTCACTGCATAATCCAATCCAGGTCTCTGTGTGACTACAGCTATATTCTATTTCTTAAACTTTCCCCAGTCCTATTTCTAGCTCAGGCTCTGCCATGTATTTCTAGTTGTATGATGAGAGCTCCTCTTGGCTCAGATTTTGTCAGTCCCATCTGATTTCTTACCTCCTTTCTCCTTAACTTGCTTCACTCTCGGCTTTCCCAGTGCCTGCAAATGGGTCACACTGACCCTAACACCCATGACAGATTATTTCTTTTATCTCTATTTCTTTTTTTTATAACACTATATATACCATCTTCAAAATATACCTCAAATCAAAACTGACAAATTCCACTGCTACTTTCCTGCTTATGAGTTTGTTCTTTCCTCCTCAGACTTCTACAATGTCTTTTTACTACTCTCTGCTGCTTCTATTATTACTGAGTTTTATTTTGTTTATGCTCCACATATCAGCTTTTGGGAGAGTATCCAATTTGCATCACATAGTTAAGCATTCTCTTATCCACTCTATTTCAGTGGTTTCTCAACACAGTGATCATAAACAGTAAGGTCCCTGTCTTGTGCTAACATGCCCTGCAAGATCCTGCCTTAAGACTACACTTGGCTCTCTGGACTTTGGTCCAACATGTGGAGCAAACCTGGTTTTCTTTGGGATTTTTAACAAATTCAATAATTCCTCGCCTACAACACTTGCACCTTGTATTCTGTGACACTAGAGCACATAACTGTTCTTCATTTTTTTCAGGTTTCAGTCCAAAAGCCTCTTCAAAAATGAAAATACTTTCCTTCTCAACCTATCTGAGCTCACAACCCTCAGTTACTTATGCTCCATTAATCTTGGCTGGTTGTTTTCATCCTAGAGCACATAGATATTTGTGGAGACTTTACTTAACATTTTGGGCCCAATTTTAGCCCTGATTATAAAATACAAACCTATAGAAACTGTATCGTGTTTGCTATTCTACCCCTTAGAACACTGTCAGACACCCAGTAGATGGTCAGCAAATATTTGATAAATGCATGGCAGCATCTGCATTGGGAGGAATGAGTGGATCATTTAACTGACACTGTTCAAAGTTGGATCAGAACCAGCACAAACTGACACAAGAAATCCTATGATTTTGGAGATAAACATCTCCTATTCCACTTTGGGAAAGGAAGCCTTTTTTTTTTTTTTTTTTGAGTGAGATCAGTTAATTAAGCATTTTATGGAACAGATAATGTAGAAAGAAAAGTAATTCAGAGAGAATGTGGGTACTAGGGAGAGTCTAGGGAAAGGGAACATGGACAGTGACTTCCCAAGGCTGCCGTGGTCACGGGTGGCTTCTTATTGTCCTCCTTGCATCTTCTCCAATAGACTCTCCTTCAACTTCAGACAATGTTTCCTGTATAAGCACAATTGGAAGAGTGAGGTTGGGGGTGGGGGGAATGGACTTAAACTTAGGAATTTTAGAAAACTTTATTAATTAATTAACTTATTTTATGTTATTGCTGGCTCAGCTTTTCCTGGGGATGGGGCTGATGAATTGTGTGATGCCGGGGATCGAACCACGGTCCCTGCAGTTGCCTAAGCTTGACTAGGCAAGTGCTTTAGACTACTGAGCTATCTCGCCAGCCCTAAACTTAGGATTTTTGAAAAACATTGAAAATATTTGTGCTATCTTGAAATAACTAATGATACTTGAACCTATTTATTTTGATTTTATTTCCAAAAACGTAACACAAATTTAATATTAAACATAACAAGTGAAGAGAAATACTTTAAGCAGTGATATTAAACAAATACCCCTGTTCTTAGTGCTCTGCACAGAAACCTTATGAGATAGGTCTAAGTTCTATCGCTTTTTACAGATCATGATATTGAGGCACAGAAAGTTTCAGAAACTTTCTGCAAATGATGCAGTACGTGGAAAAGCCAGAATCTAAGAATCCTGAAGAAAAATGGAGGCAAAAAACCAATTACTATTAAAAGTAGTCTTACAGGAAGAGAAAGTGACTAGTGAAGGAGTCCAAGATTAGTGCCACCTTGTCCACTTGAGTAAGGGATGGGGGGTAGGAAGTCTTACATGCAAAAGACAAAGAACCAGTGGAGATGCTTACACACAGATCTAAGTGGGGAAAGGAGCTGGTAACGGTGGGAATGGGAGATCACAGCAAAGGGATTGCCAGATTGGCAGAGTTTTAGACATGTCGGTTAGGACAGTGGGGGTGAGGCGTGAGATCCAAGAATGAGTGGCTCAGGCAAGAACAGAACAAATTTATGGCCAAGTGTATAGCAAGTCTACTTGATACAAACCTGGGAAAATATATATCCTGTGGATAAGACTCTTGATACCTCCTGCTGCCGAGGTAGGACTTTTATTTCACAGGTTCATGGCTGAATATAAGAGCATTGGTTTAGTGGCCACATCTGTTAAGTTTAGAAGAAGTGAGAGTCAAGGAGCTAGGTGGATCATTAGTCAGGTTAATATGTCATTAGAACCAGTAGTCATGGCTCCATGGACATTGTCACTTAAGTTAACAAATATATCACTAAAAGGGTCACCTTTCAGGCAGAAAGTGACAGATTATTGTTTTGCTGGTCCTGTGTTCTCTTATTTGCTTCTACAATTCTATGGATAACAAGTGTTGACATATTTTTTATTTTTATTTTTTATTTGGCTGACTCAAGATTTCATTTAATAAATCATGTTCAAAACTATAACTATGTGTATCTTGCCAGATAAGCTCATAGGAATACTTGCTTTAGAATAAATTTGTTTGTATACTAGAAAATTGCATTACCAGTTAACATAACTAAGTGATATATATATATATATATATATATATATATATATATATATATATATATATATATATGTCATGTTTACAGTGTCCACTGCTTATATTTAGTGTTTTAATGAAGTATATATAAAAATAATGAAACAAGAATACAGGAGGCCACATAGCATATCACCTGGAAAACATGAATAAAAGGGAGAATAAGTTTAAGTCAACAGAGATTAAAATCATATTTAGAGGTAGCTAATGGAGGCTCGGGAGGAAGTGGCAGCCCAGCTCGCCTCACTGAACTCAGTCTCTGCAGTAGAGACTCCCTCCCACTGTGTGGATGAGTGTACATGCACATGCACAATGCACACACAAGTAACACAGTAAAGAAAAGTTAACCAAATATAGTAAAAAACGAAAATGTTAGAGCTGGAGGAGATGTTCAAAATTAGGTGGTCCTCCTCACTCCTCGTTTTGAGGACACTGTAACCCAGACAATTTAATTGTGCTAATTGTGTACAATAATATTCGGGAAATGTTAAAAGCAGCCAACTTTGGCAGGTGCTACAGAAGTTTTCAGGAAAGAATGAACAGGCGCTAAGGAGAAGAGGTGGGAGTTTTTGGAGCTTCATTGGAAAGTGTTGTTGTTAATGAAATCACAGCAACCATGAGTCTGGATTTCATGGCTGCTATTTAAAAATTATTCATA
>PVKN010037597.1:0-11210 GCA_004027915.1 Capromys pilorides
TAGTTATAATTATAAATATTTCACTTTGCTTTCGTGGCAGACATTTTAAGAAAACATGGATTGCGAAGATGGGTGAGGTGGCATACGACCACAGTTCTAGCACTGGGGAGGCTGATGCAGGAAGACAGAAAGCTCAAGTCTGTCCTGGGCAACTTAGCAAGACACTGTCTCAAAATTTCAAAAAGAAAAAAGGTTGGAGGTATAGCTCAATGTGATGATTCAACCCTAGTACCACCACTATATATATATATATATATATATATATATATATATATATATATATATATATGTAAGCTAGCTTTGGTCTGTAGTAAAATAATCTTCAGGATCAGTTAGAGGAGCCACAGAACGATAACTGTGTTGTTTCATAAATTATAAATCCAGAGACATGGACTATCCACTTTTTTGTTTTTCACTTTTGGATGTGAGGGACAGTTTAGGGCAGCCATCACCAAAATACTACCATGACCATGGGCTAAGATAAGAAGTGAGTGGTACAGATCATTGAAAGCCACCTTGTCGGAGCACAGGGGCCAATCTGACAGCTTCAGGGAAGCTCCTGTAAGCCAGGAGACAGCCAACCTTATGCTGGAGTAGCACCAATTATAGCACTAAATCAGACATAGAAAATATGAATACGAATGGGTATCTGTGTATGCCAAGACACCTTTATGGGGGTAGGAACTTCGCTCTGTGGTGGAGCATTTGTCCAATGTGTACAAGGCACTGGGTTCCAACCCTAGTATCAGAAGAAAAACTATTTATGACACTAAAATTTGACATTTAAATAGTCTTCCTGTTTCACAACATGTAGATATTCTCTTGATTTTTCCAACTACTTAGACATTCAAAAACTGTTCTTTATTGCATCCATGCAAAAATAAGTCAGGAGAGAAAGAGAGAGTGGAGGGAGATTTGGCTAGAGGGTCTTGATTTTCCAACTTCTGCTCTAAATAATACATAGTAAGAGACCTTTGTAATTCAGCTACGCTGAAGAACTTAATAGAGCTGATGTGGTGTGTGAGTGTGTGTGCACATATGTGTATGTGGGTGTGCTTGTGTGTGTGTGTGTGTGTGTGCATTTTGACTTTCTTACTCACATATTTAATTTGTATGGAAATTACATATTTTATAGTGGTCCCATTCTACCCAATCCCTGAGTGAGTATATCAGGATTATTTCTACATGGAAAGTCTACAGTTACCTAGCTTCTATAAGCCTATGAATACTTACACCAGGATGCTATTAATAAGACAAAATAAAAGCAGGAATTGGCCATTTTTAAATCATGCTGTGAAACAAATTTCTGCCCTGATCACATTTCTCTAAATTACTCTGTAGCATGTAGTATATAACCCTGCTGAGTAAAGGACTGCCCGCTTTATGTAAAATAAGGAGAAGGGATTGTTTTATCCCAATTCACAATTTTACTTGAATAATCTTTGAGTGTTTTAAATGTTAATATGTGTCATTAAAATATGATTTTGCCAAGACCTCTTGCCATTACTCACAAATTTGACAATGGCATCTACCTGTAGGGTGTTTATTCAGCTTGATTCAACTGGCCAAGTTGTAACTTTCTCCCCATTTGCCTTTTGTATCTTCCTCCCAGCTATCATGATGGCTAAGAGTTGAATTATCATCCTATGCTTGGTCAGCCCTACTGATACATATGGCCCTAAAAAGGTAGCCTAGCTGCTCTGTGGCCTACTTCTCTAACAAAACACATCGCGCTAAACTGCAGCTAACCACTGTACCATGGAAATTTATTCAGACTCCTGAAGCGGAAGGAACTTTCGAGATCATCTAAAACCAGCTTCCTCAACATTAGAATGTGAAAGTATAGGAAAGAAAATTAAGACTCGTGTTCACAGTCATACTGATGACGTGCACAAAAGTCCAGAGTGCCTGACATAAGGAATCCAACTGCATTTCTCCTCCTTTGAGTCAAGTGTGGC
This sequence comes from Capromys pilorides, assembly GCA_004027915.1. Taxonomy (NCBI): domain Eukaryota; kingdom Metazoa; phylum Chordata; class Mammalia; order Rodentia; family Capromyidae; genus Capromys; species Capromys pilorides. Next base: position 1,959 of record PVKN010037597.1, read on the forward strand.
CCTACCTCCAAAGGGGTAAGGAAAAGCCTATCTAGAAATGTCAGTGAATCACACTCCTTTTATGATTCATATCTGAGGTGAATACAGTTAATGTATTCCTAAAACATAAAAATGGATCAACAAATTTGCAATTTTCACACTGCACACCCCATACCACCTTATGCAGGGCTCTCTCCCCATCTTTTTTATTTAAACTTTCATTTAAAATTCAGAGGATCAGTGCCTCCTGATGGCGGCAGGCTGTAAAGCCCGAGTCACTAGCTGGTGCTGTGACTCCTCACACAGGGAGGCCTGAGTTTTTTCTCGGTTATCACACAAAATTTGATTTTTTAAGTCATTTTTTTGGCAAGCATCTGAGAAAAGTGAGACTTTAATGTAGTGCATTCCTGCAATTCTAAGATGCTCCCTGCCTGTACTACCTCCCTTGTGTATCTGCATGACCAATGTTTATTTTCTTTTTCTTTATAATACTAAAATAATAGGGTATCTTATCATCAAGAACAATTTAGATTTGATGAAACACCATAGTTTTAAAAAATGGATGAGTGACTTCAGTTTGGGACACAGGAAATTGATCACATCTGTGTAGGGCTGTCAATCCTTTCCTGAAACTCACTGTTCAAAGCATAACCTGCAGCTTGGTCCACCAAACGTGGGTTTAGCAGCACTAAGATGTCTCCATTATGGAAAAGATGATGTTTTCCAAAGAGCACACAAAAGCAACGAACATGAGCATGAGGGGAGCGGGGTCCACACACCGACTCAGACGGTTACGCTTTAGCACGATGCGTGCGTTCCCTTCAGATTCTGTGTCGCAGGCAGCAGCCACGAGGAGCATGAGCATTTCAGCAGAGCATTCAATCATGCCTGCACTCTGAATGGTTTCTCCACAAGTACAGATGTTATGCATCATAAATTTGTTTATGAAGGGATGATTGAATATCTACCTGCCAGCTCACAGAATGACATTTTTGTTATTGTTGTCTCCAACCCAATGCAATTTTTTTTCCTCTGAGAATGACAAGCTTAAGTTCAGATTTCAATTTCTGAGATAATATATGATGTGAATTTTCTTTTGTGATACACAAGTTTAGGCAACAATAAAATCCCATCTTAATTTCTGAGACTAAACTTTTTGTAAAAAAACACGTGTGTTTTATTTACTGAATGACAGAATTTTAAGCGATTCTGTCTTCACCTCATTTTGCAACACAGTTTCCATTTTTAAAGAATGACAGGATAAGCTAGGAAGTAATAACTGGAAATGAAGCACTTACGTTTATAAAATACAGCTTTAAAAGATATGTGGGGCAGAAGTTCATAGATCTTTTCTAACACAGTCGCTTGGCCCACTAATGAGGCATTTACATTCCAGACTTGGATGATGTCGTCACGGTCTCGAACACTGACACTGACCCCTATCACTTCATCATCTGAGGGGAGGACAGAAAAAAGAAAAAGGATATGAGTGACAATTTCAAGTTTAATTATTTTTTAAACACTTATTTATTTTATTTATGAATTCCGGATAAGATGGCAAAAAAGAAGGTGGCATGAAAACCTGTAACAAATAATTGCTTCTCGGGGGACTCACTGGAAGATGCAGATCGGGGTGCAAGAGCTCCAGGGATTTAGACAAACAACGTGTTCCAGCCAAACACATTTTCCAGATAAGTAATTTTACCCTTTTAAACATGTTACCAAAGCTTTCTATTTCTTACCCTGTTTTGAAGAGGTTTTTTTTCTAAAATGGGTTGCATAATTCCCTGTCCTCTGAAAGCCAAGTGAACTTAAATGAACTTTTCCTCGATGCCTGGCTGTCTCTGTGAAGCACAGCAGGAGTCTCTCCTGACCTGAGAGCTCTTGGAGACCTTGGGTGGCTACTGCCATGTACCCCAGCTCTCACCGGACCTGGACTGGGGTTCGCAGGTGTACAACTGCTTCTCATGGTTCGCTCATCTGCTGCTTTCCCATTCACTGCTCCTGTAGTCTGGCGCTTCCTGTAGCAGTCCTCTCTGGTTGGCCAAAGAACCAAGGCCCATCTCTTGGTACCACACTGAGAGGTCTCTTAACTCTCTGAGTAAGGCTCCTTAAGGCATGTATTATCTCTTTATCTACACTATTTCATTCTAGATCTAGGGCTGCCTTGCAGACACCCTTGAGGCTGGTGGCTGGACGTCAGGCCTGCTGTGCCCCATCTGTGACCTCACAGCAACTTTATTTATACAAATTGGCAAAGAGTTAACAGAAATATAGACTTCAGACGCCTACGTTATCATGTTCATGAGCCCTGAATGACAGGGGTGAGCTTCTGTACTCACACTGTTGGCACAGCTAGGTAACATGGGAAAGACATGCATTACCACAGTGAGGGGATTCTGCTTTAGGTAGTGGGCCTTACCTAATCTGCTAGCTTCTACAAGTCTAAATGTTCATGTCATTGGAGTTTCCAGTGATCTGGTGGTTAAAATGTTTTGATGTTTGAGTATGATTTAAGTATATCCAATTTACTCAAATCATCATCAGTGAAAGAATTCTTTTCTTTCTTCTTTTCTGCTTTCACTCTTCTCCTTGTTTTCCTTCTTTTCTTTTTAAATGAATCTGCCCCTGGTTCAGTGAGTGTGACTCGACCCTAAACAACTCCACTTATGTAAATGTTCAAAAGCATGCAACATTAGACTATGGTACTAGAAGTGTGACTGGTAGCCCCCTTTGGGCGAAAGGAAGGTGAGAGCAGACTCTGGGGATAGTCACATGGATATGTAGTACTTTGTGCTAATAAATCCCTACACATTTCATGTGTACCCTTTCCTGTACCTGTGTCACAGAAAAAACAGAAAGATTTCCCCAAAAACCCACACTGTACCTAATCATGGCCAACTTCAGAAATTTAGTATCCTATCAAGAAAAAAATATTCTAGATATTGGTTTTTCTAAAAAAAAAATACACTTGCTCAATGAAAAATTTTATCTAAAAATAAAACTATACATCAAGAGAGAGGCTTTCTGGGCATGGATTCGCTCGACTATAATGCCATTAACTCTGGAGACTGAGACAAGAGGATTGCTGTGAACTTGAGACCAGCTACAGAGTGAGTTCAGGGCCAGCCTACACTATACAGCAAGACTTTGTCTCTCCTGAAAAAGAGGGAGACTCTGGGTCAGACGGATGCTGAACTGATGAATGGTGAACAGGCCAAGCTGTCACTTTTTTTTTCACTTTGGCTTGGCTTTTAGTACTGAGGCACTGCTAAGTGCATAACGCTTTCACAATGTTAGGGTAAAAGAGACCCCGGCTCTTATACAAGGGTAGGACCACCTCCTAAAGTGTACATTCACAAATGGAATCAACCAGCAAAACATGGATTACTTTTAGGTAACATGAAATAAGTAGATAAGACGGGGGAGCCACTGTTTACAGATGATAGAACTAAAGTACAGAAAGATTAGCCAATTTGGCTTGGGAGATAGATCAGTAGTCTAAGCACCTGCCTGACAAGTGCAAGGACAGGGATTCAATCTCTGGCACTGCATGCTGCCCCTGGAACACTGACTCACCGTGCCAGCCCAGAAACCAGGCAAGGTGGGGCATGCCTGTAATCATTCCAATGCTGGGGAGGCTGAGACAGGAGGATCACTATAAGTCTGAACTGTGTAGCAAGACCCTGTACCAAATAAACAAACAAAAAGTTTAAAAAACAAAAAAAGATTAGCTGCCATGCTTCAAGTGGCAACACAGTGACAGTTAACAGTCCTCTTACTTCCTAAATCAGCCACTAATTTGTCTTCTTTACTCAGTACTGAAAATTATTACTTCTTTTTTATGTATTTAGTACAGGATCTACAGGGTCTCACTATACAGATTGGATTTGTAGTGATCTTCCTGTTTTTCAGCCTCCCAAGCACTAGGATTACAGGTGTGCACCACCACGCCCAGTCTCAATCACTGTCTCAGTGCCCCTGGGGTGGGGGGCTGGCCCGTATAGCAGGCCAGGGATCAAATTCCTGACCCTTGTGTCTGCCTAAGCAGGCACTTTAATCTGCTGAGCTATCTGGCTGGCCCTTCTGAAGGTTTATTATTACTTAGACTATTTTCTCTAGTTCTGGAAACAGGAATAATTCAAACAGGAATGATTTCTCTCCCTGGAAGAGAAAGTTTCTGTGTTTATAGTTATATAGGATGCATTTTTGGCTGCATATTATAAAGTTGCTAATGACTCCCCACTGAAACAGAAGGACTCTACATTTTTAAGACAATTTTATCTTAACCTAAGCTTTGTCGTAAATGAATAAAAAGTGGTCTAAGGCATAAACAGAAGAGAAGTAGAAGTACTGAAATGCTAGAGAGATGAACGGAAACTTGTCATGGCAATGGGAAGGAGGGGCTCCCTAAGATGGCCCCAGCGGAGGGAGCAAGGGCCAGTGGGTTCAACCAACACGCAAAAATTAACAACGAGTAAAAGAATTAAAAACAAAAACAAAACAGTCTAACTGAAAGCTGAATAGGAAAAAAGAATGGTATTCTAAATTTGACCACAGGAGCACTCAAAAGAAGGGACTGAAGAAGAAAACAAACATGTAAATAGCAGTTGACTTCTCTTAGAATGATTCCATGACAAACACAAAGCAAAACAAAAAGTGCTCAGAGAGAGGGTGGCAGAGGGGCTCAGCATACTGCACTCAAGGCCCTGGGTTCTTTTCCCAGCACTAAAAAACAGAAGAAAACAACACAGCGAAGTGCCAAACGGGGTTCCTAGAGGTCCGCGCAATCTCTGAAGACAGTCTCTGTAGGAAGGTCCGGAGGACTTGCTTTCTCCCCAGCTGTAGGATGAGTGATGTGGAGAACCAGCAGGGGCATCCCTTCCTACCTCTCAACAGGATCAGGCGATGCACAGAGGAAGGGAGCTGACTACGAGGGACAGAGGGATGTGTGCCCGCCCACCTCCAGCCCCACTAGACACCTGCCACCTTGGTGTGAAGAGCCTGGCTGTTAGCAGGTCTCCTTTTCTTTCTGCCACTCTAGACAGATGGTTATGGGCAATATCGAGCTATAAAATGAAGTATGTATAGATGCATGTATATTCATAGAGTCCAATGTACTAATAAATGTCTTGAAGCTAACAGCCACCACTTTGAACACCTCTTATAATTATAGAGGCCAAAGGTAATTTTTATTAATCTCAAGATGTCAATAAATGTATTATTAAGATACTTATACAGGATTTTTCTTTTCTTGATGTATACATTTTTGGGCTGACTCTACATAATACACAGCCATCCTCTGGTGTCTGTGGGAAGCAGGTCCAGCATCTCCTCCACCCCAAGACTCGTGGATGCTCAAGGTGTCTGCCTGCCGGAGCGTCTCTGTAGATTGACCTTTATACCTTGAAAGATCTTTAGATTACATGACTCATTTCCCCATTTAGCAATGAGTTCCCAAATGGGAAACTTTCCTAAGTCCTCCAGAGTGAGTCTTACACACTTATGATACAAATATACAATGTAAAGCATAAAAAAACTTCACACATTCCATGAGCTTGTCTTTGTTCTTTTGAATTGTGCCAATGGCTGAATGGGTGGTGTTAAAAGAATGAGCGATGTCTACCTTCTTTTAGCCTTGCTGCAGCCTCAATTATTTTCACTTTTTTTTCATGCCTATTCCTTTGTGCTTCCTAGCAGTCTCCTCTATATCACTATGGCTTTTCCTTTTGGTCCAGATAGCCTGAGCTCTAACTGTACCCTGTCACACTGGGCAGTAAGCACACGGCAGCACAATTGCAATAACCCTCAGAAGATATACTTCTGTGATTTGTTTGAACCTACAAATGTTCATAACACGAGGTCCAGTCGAATCTGTAAAAGTGGGCAGCTGGAATGTTCTTAAGTTGGGGACTTTCCATCCTTATAGAACTTAATACAACGTAAATGCTATGTAAACATTTGTTATACCATATTGTTTTATAAAATGCTATATATTTTTGATCTGTGATTGGTTGAACAACATAAATGCTATGTAAGCAGTTGTTATACCATACTGTTTTGGGAATAAGAACAAGGAAAAAAAAACATATGTACGTGTTTAAATACAGACACAATCTGTTTTTTTCCAATACTTTCGATCTGTGGTTGTTGAAGCTGTGGGTATAGAACCCACATACAAAAGAGTCGACTGTATATATATGTAAATATACACACATCTTCCACTAAACATTGCAATCACATAAAAAAAAAAAATCTAGCTTCACAATTACAAAAAGAACATTTTCAAAGCATGCAGAAAGTGTAACACACAGGACCAGACTTCTGCAAGAAACAAACAGGGGCCAAGCAGATAGGAGGCACAGGCGGCCCGAGCCAGGGTTCTTTACCTGCTGCGGCACAGTCTGTGAACTGCTCCCCGATAGTGGCTAACAACAGCTCTTTCCAAACCGTGGACTGAGGCGGGAAAAGAGTAGAAATCAAAACATAAACAAATCACACATTGGTTTAGACCATGATCTTCAGGAGCCAAACAAGTTACAGCTTTCTCAACTTCACTTTCCACACCCACAGCAGGACTCAGAAACGCCCCCATCATGGGCGTGCACACTTCCGAGGAGGGCGTGCTTCAGACTGGCCTGCAGATGACTTTGCCCAGACAAAATGCAGGCATCTAAGGCCTTGTGAAATCCTCACAAAGGTCAGAAGTACCGGGAAAAATTCATTGAAAGGACTTCCACTTTTCTGGTTTCGATACCTCTTGCTGATTTAAAATGTACCAGCTGACTATATTTGAGTGCTATTAGTAAAATCCTTCTCTTCATTTTTCTTGCATCTGATAAAGTATTTTAAAAGTTATCCCAGTTTAAAAAAAATAAAAAGAAATGAAATTTCTTGTTTGCTGAATTCTAGAGTTGCACAAGTCCATTCACTGCAGATAGCCTGTTTACACCACATAGCGGGTTTATGTGCAACCGTACACAGTTTTCCTGCGCGGATTAGCCTTTGCTAGGGTCTGCCTTCCGCCATCGAGAAACGCAGGGCTTGGGTTCCCTCCATACACAGCTGCTGACACCATCAACTCAACAGTGAGAACCCGCTCACGCATCACTAGGACAAACAGTGCTCCCAGCTTTTTCCCTGGAAAAGCTCTTGGTCCCATTTATCCTCCGTGCCAGTTCACAGGCTCTGGGGTCGCCCAGAGTTGTGTGAATTTTGAGATGTTGCTTACTGTTTGTGACCTGGGCAGTCTACCAACCTCTCTGAGCACCAATTTCCTTGGGTAAACAAAGGGATAATAATAGGGCTGACCTCACAGGGTCACTGAGAGTGTCAAATTAGAGAGTAAAAACATACAAAGGTCTTAGCACCGTGACTGCAATAAATGTGCTCAACATGTAAAATCGGACCATAAATAGCTGCTTATAGGCTGTATGCTAGGCACTCAGTACACATTAACTATAACAGCAGTGTTTATTATTATGTTCTAATGAGCCTACTGCAGCTGTGCCCATCTTTTAATCAAGGCAGTTGCAGTTAACCAAGGAGCTGAAAGGTGACACTCACCTCAAGGAAGGTTTGGTTTCTGCTTTCCTAGACCCTTGCATTTCACTGATTAGTCTCCCACCTAGAAATGCTCACTTTCACTTTCTGCCTAGCTTTGGCCTTATCCTCCATTAAAGATGAAGCCAAAGATGGGGAGAAGATGTCAGGAGCAAGTGGACAGCTCTCCTGTGTCTCATCAGGGAGGGGAGCCTCACCACACAGCTCGAGGGAGGGCGGTGAGTGAGAGCAGCTGAACGCCTGGGACTAGGGTGCCTGCACAGATACGGCAGCTTACTGTGAGGGGATATGGCCGAGGGAGAGAGAGAGAGAGGAAAGACTGGCTACCCTTTAGCTACTTTTCAATGAAGGGTATAGCCTTCTTGCTTCTGTTACAAACAGCTAAGCTAAGTAAAATATTACAGGCATTCAGATAAGCTAGGCCCTTGGAGTCCATACAGAGGATGCAAACACATTGCAACTGTGGCTAGAGGCACAGCTATTGGAGACCAGGCCTTAGGATAAAGACAAAACGACCAGGTCTACATGCTTCCCCAAGAGATGAACAATAAATTAACATCAATCATCTCAGTGAATGACTACCCCCCAGTCGAATATCTCTTCCTAAACAGGCCTTTGTTCTTTCCATGCACAATTGCTAGGTGACCTGCTTCCTCACTGGATCAATATTACTTAAGCGCCTAAACTTGTCATCTTATTGATTGATCATAGTTTTGTCCTTACTCTCTCAGGAGCTATCTCTCTCTCTCTCAATAAATATTTCCTAGTCTTATTCTCCACTGTTTCTTAGAATTCATTCCTTAGTTTTCAGAAACACGAACTCAGCGTACCTGACACCTAGCAGGCTGGGAGTTACATTTATTTCCCCTATATCACCTTCACTGGAATTCAAAAGCTAGCAAATGTAAATAACGTGAACAGGCAAAAAACATTCTGAGACTTAAGCATTCTTGCATTCTCTTACACACAGTCTCTGCTTTATCATTTTAGGAGGGTAGAAGAGTTTCATAGGCTATGCCTAGTGTGCTATTTGTTCCTTTGGCATTTTTTATTATATATGCCAAACATAGCACCAATCAAATCTTGGAGCAATACTTTGGTGGGGGTACTAGGGGCTGTACCTACCTTTTGAACTGAGCTACATGACCAGACCTCATTCATTCATTCATTCATTCATTCATTCATTCATTCATTCATTCATTCATTCATTCGAGACTGGGTCTTGTTAAGTTGCTCAGTTGTCCAGGCTGGGTTCAAACTCATGATCCTCTTGCCTCAGCCTCCCAGGGTGCTAGCATTATAGCCATGTGTCCCCACTCTTAGCTGCAGCCACACATCTTGAGAAATAGTTATACCCCTGGAAAGAAATCTGGTCATACTTTCAGATATGTGCTCATAGGGAAATGACTCTAGCCCAAGCATGTGGGTTCTTGGAGACATTTTAATCTTTGAGTTCATCCACATGATGAAAAAAAGCTGCAAAAAATGTGAGCCTGAAAAGCGTCTGCTTTTTCCTCCATTTTCACTGGAGCTTTGTGGCTTGGTGAAGCTTAAGAGGGGCAGTTTTAAGCTTATTATGAGGTAGAAAAAAATAAAGTTGGGCAGAATAGAGACAAAGAACTGAGGAGATAGCTCAGAGGTTTAAGTGCCTGCCTGAAAAGAGCAAGGTCCTGAGTTCCATCCCTAGTACAAAAAAAAAAAAAAAAAAAA
>PVKN010037598.1:0-11216 GCA_004027915.1 Capromys pilorides
GAACTCAAATTCTCAGGTATTGTGATATCTGGCAAGCAAACCTAATGTGAAATTTCTCACTTTAACGTACAGTATCATTACTTTGGGATTATAAACACTGGAATAGTCCTTTGAGTATTCATGTTTTTGCTAGTGTTTATTAACTGAGTGCTTTCCTGGTGTCTCAGTTAATCTTCTCTCCTTGCTGAGACAAATACTGGACACCCAAAATGAAGGAAAGAAAAGTTTATTTAGCTCACAGTTGTAGGAGGTTTCAGTCCATATTCAGCTGACTTCAAGGCAGAGGGGCATGTGGCAGAGGGCAGCAGTTCATGGTGGTGGAACAGCAACAATGGCAACAGAGAGGAAGTCTGTCTCTTTGTTTCTTTTACATTACATTCAGGCTATCAGTTCTAGGTTAGGTGTTACACTCACATCCATAATCCAAGCAGTGCTAAGACCTATAATCGCAATGGATCATCCATAATCCCAGTGGATCATGAGAATCTCAAACTCTAGATATCCCTGCCCCATGACTGAATGAGTCTTTGGCAGACAACCATAACATTCTTCCCCTGGACCTCCAAAGTCTCATGCACATCCCTTTGTGAAAAAGACATTTTAGTACACCTCTAAGAGTTACCAAAGTATCAACAGTTTCAACATTGCTGAAAAGTCCAAGTCCCAAGTCTCCTCCAAGATCCAAGGCAAACTCTTAGCTGTGAGATCCTGTATAAAAGAAAAGTTAAACACATCTAACATTCAAAGGCACAAGATAAACATTACCATTCCAAAAGTTGCAAACAACGGGGCAATACAAAACACTGGGACCAACACAAGTTCAAAATCCACCAGGGCAAACACTAAATCCCATAGTTTCAACTAGATGATCTGAAGCAGTCTGCACTGTGTTATGAACACCAAAGGCCTTACATGGCTCTGCCCTAAGACACTCTTGGTGGTAGATCCCATGGCTTCTCTCTTAGGCCAGCTTTGTTCCCTCCTTGCAGTTTCCCTTGCATGATCCATGTTCTTGGCTTTTCCAAAGGTCTGAGATTTCCACTGAATAGGCTTCTTACTCACAGCCTTACACTATGCCCTTCAGGGGTACACTGCCTGGCCTCCCAGGCCTTCTGAAATCAAGGCAGAAGCTTCTATGAGCATCTAAAACCAATGCCATGTGGATGATGCTAAGGTCTGTTGCCTGCTAGAGCAGTATCCAGGCTTTCTTCTCTCTTGGCTGTAGTGGTTGAGTGCCTTGATTGATGAACACTCTAACTCTGATTCCAAGGAACAAATTCATTATGCTGGCACCATTTTGGAACTTGGTGTGGCCGCTGCTGCCATTCTGGAACATAGAGCTCTGAGACTTTCTTCTTGAGGCCAAGTCTCTCTCCTTTGCAATCCTGCGGCTTCCTATGATGTCCTCAGGCCATGTTTTTGATTATCTGGTTCCTTACCAGCAGTGGAGATCCTCTTAGCTCCATCGTTGCAGTCCACAGCTTTCCTGGTGCTTCCTTTTCAACCGAACTCACAACGTTTTAAATCATCCTGCTTGACACTTTGCACTTGATTTTCAACATAAATCTGGCTAAAAGCCACGGTTAACAGCCATGTCAAAGCCCCAATATTTGGCCACTTTGAAATACCTTTTGAAAGATTAATTAGTCCACCATGCTTAATCTCAGTCTCAGTTAAAATCTCTGAACATGGACAAAATTCAGACAGACTTTGGGCCAAGCTATAGCACAAATCATCCGGAGTCCAAAAACTAATGCAGTCCTCTTTCCCAGCAGAAATCTTCCCAGCTTGGACTTTATAGGCAGGCTTCCTGATAGTATTCTGGTCTGAGTTCTGATCAGAATCTCCCCTACAGGCAAAGCCATTCCAGCTCTTTGCAAGTAGACAATCTCTCCAAACCTTTCTTATCTCTTCCCAGAAGCCATTCCCAAAAACTTGTCAGGTTTAGCCACAGCCATGGCCCCACTCCTGCAGTATCAAATTCTGTCTCAGTTACTCTTCTCTCCTCATTGGGACAAATACCTGACAACCAAAATGAAGGAAGAATTATCAGGAGAACTGGCAATGCCAGAACCTGCAATATTGGACTATGCATACAACTACTTTATCTGAGTTCAGTGAGAAGAAATATTTGTACCCATAGTGTTTAGAATATTTATGTCTGCATCTTGTACTCTGAACAATTACTATGATGACAACAATATGAATTGTATTGATTATTGTGGCTGTCCTACTGGTGTGTTTTGAAACTGCCTCATTTCTACTTCTTATTGAAATTAATAAAATCAAAAAACTAAAATAGAACAGACTGAAAAAATGAGGGAAGGAAATATTTATTTAGCTCATAGTTGCAGGAGGTTAAAGTCCATATTTTCCGGTTCCACGACAGAGGGGCACATGGCAGAGGGCAACAGTTCATGGCAACCAAATAGCAATAGAGGGGAAGTCTTTCTCTCTGTCTCTCTTATATTACATTCAGGCTATCAGCTCCAGGTTGGGTGCAACACTCACACCCATAATCCCAGCAGTACTAAAACCTATAATCCCAGTGGATCACCCATAATCCCAGTGGATCATGAGTTAATCTCAAACTCTAGAAGTCCCTGCCCCATGACTGCATGAGGCTTTGGGGTGACAACTACACACAAACCATAACACCTGGTATCTTTTGAACCTTAGTTTTAGTGCTTTTTAAAATATTGTTTGTTTTCTCTTTGTTTCTTTCTCTCTCTTTCTGTCTCACTCTGAAACACACACACACACACACACACACACACACACACACACACACCACCACCACCACCACCACCACACACACGCTATTTTTATTGCTTTTTTTGGTGGGGGGACCAGGACATGCTATATTTATTTGCCACTTCTATTTCTTCATCTGACAAGTTCATATTCGTCTCTAGCCAATTTTTGATTGGATCTTTGAACTTGGGGATCTGATTTTTTTCAGTTTTGTATATGTTCTAAATATAAGTCCTTTGAAGGACAATATGATGAAATTTTCTCTCACTCTGTGGGTTGTACTCTCACTGTGTTGATCATTTCTTTCAATGTGCAAAAATTTGAATGAGATAAAATCCAAGCATTAATTCTTTGAAGCATTTTCCTTGCACTTTGGGTTTTGTTCATGAACTTTTTGCTAATACCTATGTATTTAAGTTTCCTACCTACTTTCTCTACCAGTGTATTTATTGTTTCTGGTACAATATTTAGGTCTTTGCTCTATTTTGACTTTGGTTTAGTACATGGTGATTGAAATGGATCTAATTTCAGTGTTTAGTATGTAGAGAGTCAGAGTTTTTAGCATCATTCCTTAAAGAGGCTATCTTTCTTCCAGTGAGCATGTTTGGCCCCTTTGTCAAAGATAAGGTGCCTGAGTGTGTTTGTAGTTGTGTTTGCATCTTCTAATCTATTCCACAATTCCTCAGGTCTGTTTTTATGCTAGTACCATGCTGATTTTATCACAGTAGCTTTGCATTATAATTTCAAGTAAGGAATTGTAATGCTCCCTCTCTTTCCTTTGTTGCCCAGGATTGTCTTTGCTATTGTAGATCTTTTCTGTTTCTTTTTATTATTTTATTTTATTAATTTTAATGAGAAAGAAATAGCAATGAGTCAGTTTCAAAACAGATTAGTAAGACAGTTACAATAATTAATACATTGCATATTGTTGTCTTTGTAGTAGTTATTCAGAGTACCAAATGCAGACATGATATCTTGTCTAAACACTATTAGTACAAATCTTTCTTCTCATTGAAGAGAAAGTAGCTGCATATTGATCAAGTAGTGGCCATGACTCATTCAGATGGCTGACAGTGACAATAGATCTCCAAAGTGTTGTATACGGTTTCAGGGTAAATCCTGAGGGGATTTGACTGACCTGGTCAGATACAAAAGTTACATTATTTTGGTATGTAGGTCTTGCTTTATCTTGGTTTTCAACATCCAGCAGAAAAGTCTAACCATGGGGTATAAAAAAATAAAGCCATTTTAATATGTTGATCTGTAAAAGGCTCAAGTCAACAACTTTTGACATTGCAAGTTCTGCTTATAACCCACTACTATTATGGACTATTGAACTGTATTGGATTATTTTGCTGAATTCGTGCACCTACCATATTTGAATGGCAATGGAACACCCATCTCTGGCAAAAGAAAACAAAAAAAGAGAATATAAATGAAGGACCATTTTGTGGTCTCTTCTATTTTCCAAATAAATTTTAAGAATATTTTCTCTAGTTCTATGGGATATGTTAATGAAATTTTGATCAGGATTCTATTGAATATGCATAATAATTTTGGGAGGATGACCATTTTTACTATGTTGGTTCTTCCTAGCCATGAACAAGGGATATCTTTTGACTTTTTGATATCATCTTTGACCTCCTTTTTCAGAGTACTGCAATTTTCAACATATTTATACTTTATTTGCTTTGTTAGATTGATTCTTAGGGATTTATTTCCTGTTTTGGATGCTATTGCGAAGGGTGTTGTTTGCCTCATTTCGCTCTCAGCGAGTTTGCTATTTTTGTGCAGGAATGTTATTGATTTTTGAGGGTTGACTTTGTAGCTGGCTATGCTACTGAATTTGGTTATTAAATCTAGAAGTTCTGGTGGATTTTGAGGTATTCTATGTAGAGTATCATGCCATGATACTTCTTTTTAGAGTGTAATGATAATTTCACTGCTTCCTTTCCTATCCTTATTTCTATTTCTGTTTCTAGTGTAACTACTCAGGCTAATGCCTTCAGAACTATGTTGAACAGGAGTCATGACAGCGGACATCCTTGTCTTGCTCCCTTTATTTTTGTAGAGTAAAAGCTTCCAGTTTTTGTCTATTTATATGACGTTGGCTGATGGTTTGTCACAAACAGATTTTATCAGATTGAGGTGAAAACCATCCATTCCAATTTTCTGCAGGGTTTTTTCATGAATGAATTCTGAACTTTATCGAAAGATTTTTTGGCATCTATTGAGATGATGATGTGATTTTTCACTTTGACTGTTGATATGGTGCATTATATGTATTGCTTTGTGTATACAGAGCCATTCTTGAATTCCTGGAATGAAGCCTACTTGATTATGATGCATAGTGCTCTTGATGATCTTTTGCATCCTGTTTGCTTGTATCTTATTGAGAATTTTTACATACATGTTAATTTGGGAAATTGGCCTGTAAATCATTTTTATTTGGGTTTTCTGGGAATACTTTCTCTTTTTCAGGGTAATACTTAACTCTAGGAATGAGTAAGGGAGTATTGCTTCTTATTCAGTTTCGTTAGAGAGTTGGAAGTGTTTTGATATTAAAACTTCTCTAAATTTCTCGTAAAATCCATCAGAACCTGGGCTTTTCTTTGTTGGCAAATTCTTAATTATATTTTCATTTTCATTAACTGATATTGGGTTATTCAGAACTTTTATATCTCCTTCATTCAGCTTTGTTAATTCATATGTGTTTAGGAATCTATTAATTTTTTCTATGTTTTCCATCCTATGTGAGTAAACATTTTCAAAGTAAGTATCAATGACCCCCTTACCCTTGCTGGAGTTTAGCTGAGTTTTGGCCACCTCTCCCATCTTTGTAGAAGCCAGACACAGAGAGCACAGATGCAGGGACAGAGCACCATGCCTTGTACCACACTTCTACCCTTCCTGAAGGTCAGCTGAGTTGAAGCTACCATTCTCACCATCAGTATAATATTAGTTCTGTTGAGCTGCTGTTCCTGTACCACAGTTAGTGCAAGCCTTGGTGAGTCCTAACCTGTCCCCAGCCACCAACAAGAGAGTTCCTGAGTTTCAGCCTGCCCTCACTACAATTAGATTCTTCTTCAGCTGTGACTTCTGCCCCCACCAAGGTGGAACCAAGAACACTACACAGTGGGAGGTTTGATGAGCCTTTGCTGTCCACCTACTCTCCGGGGAGACTTGTTCTCCTGCACACCCCTACAATCCCTAGAGAGTCAGGGTGAACATTGGGATCTTCGAAAATGTCAAGAGGAAAGAGTAAAGCTCAATTTCAGAACTTCATCCCACACAAAAGAAGTCCAGGAAACAAGGTCATAGAAGAACTTGGAAGTCACAAACCAGAAATATCTGAAATTATAAAAAATGAAGTAAAGAAAAAAACTCCATCAGGCTATGGAAGAAATCATCAGAAATAATCTTTCATGTACAAAAGAAAATGGCAACAACCATAAAAGAATTGTTCAGTACATCTAAAGAAGACATTGATAAGAAAAATAGAGGGGAATAGTAAAATTACAGAAACATTTAATCAACAATATAGGAAAGAACTAGAATGCATCAAACAGATTCAAACAGATGTCCAGGACACTAAGAATTCCACTGAAATCTGGTAAAACCATTTGAATAAAAATGAAGATAGAATTTCAGACTTTGATGATAGTATTGCAGCTAGCGAACATGAAAGTAAAGATCTCTTTAAAAATAAAAGGAATCAGGAAATAACAACAGAACAGCTGCAAGATGATGTGAAAACAAATAATATAATAATAATAGATATCAATGAAACAGGTGGAGTTAACACAAATGACGTAAAAAGACTGTTTGCAGAAGTAATAGCAGAAAATTTCTCAAGCATGGGAAAAATCTGACAAAAAATTTAGTGAGACATTCAGAACTCCAATTAACCATAATCAAAATAAATGTGCACCTAGATAATCAAGAGCCCAGAAATTCAGATAAGGAACAGAATATTAAAAACTGTTAGAAGAGATCACCTATAATGGCAGGCCATCAGAATCACAATAGAGTTTTCAACACAGACAATCGAGTCAAGAAGAGCGTAGAGTGAGATATTTGAAGTCCTCAGAGAAAACATCTTCGAAAACATTTTGATGTACTCTGAAAAACTATATATTAAATTTAAAGGAGAGAGAAGACAGTTCTATGATAAAGAACAACTGAAGAAATTCATGACAACAAAACCAACCCTATGAAGAGTACTGACAGATATTTTAGAAAGAGACAAAAATGACCATAACTTCAAGAGCAACAACAAAGGGGAACCACCAAGCAGAGGAAGCAGTTCAACAAAGGAGAGAATAGAGATCCTACAGTAGGAAAATAACATGACAAAGATAAGACAATACACATAATTTATAACCATCAATGTAAATGAGCTCAGTTAACCAATCAAAAGGTTGATCAAGAAAAAAATATTAACAATATGTTGTATATAAAAATCAAATTTTACTAAAAAAGAAATTAATAGGCTGAAAGTCAAAGGATAAAAAGCAATACTCCTTGCTACAGGAACCCAGGAAAAAGCAAGCGTAGCTATTCTGGTTGCTGACAATATCAACTTCAAATCAGGAGTTACTGAAAGAGACAAAATATGTCACTACATACTTGTTAGGGAAAACCAGAAGAGGAAGAGATAACAATTATAAATTTATATGCATCCAATATAGGAGCATCCAACTACGTAAGACAAATTTTAACAGATGAAAAATGAAATGAGCAATAACACAATTGTACTGGGGGACTGTGATAGCCCATTGACACAAAGAGTTTGATCAACAAAGCAAAAAATCAGCAAAGAAATAACAGAACTAAACCAAACTGTGAAGAAAGGGACTTAGTAGACCTTTAAAGAGTTTTTCACCCAATAGCATCAGAATACATATTCTCCTCAGCTACACATGGGATGTTCTCCATAATAGACTATATGCTAGCACATAGAGCATGTACAAGTAACTGCAAATGAACTGAATTATCCTTTGCATATTATCTGACCATAGTTCAATGCAACTGGAAGTTATTGACAAAAGAAACTGAAGAATTCCATAAACTCATGGAAATTAAATATCATTCTCTTGAACAAGCAGCATACAAAGTCAACACTCAAGAATCAATGGCATTTCTATACATAAACAATGAATGGATAAAAAGAGAATTCAGGGAAACCACTCATTATACAACAACATTCAAAAACTGAAATACTTAGGACTCAATCTCCCAAATGAAGTGTAAGATTTATATAGGCACAATTATAGTATTCAGAGATAAGGATCAAATAGGATTTCAAATAATGGGAAAGTATTATTTGCTCCTTGACAGGAAAACCAACATTGTGAAAATATCCATATTCCCAAAGTTGTTATACAGATTCAATGCAATCCCAATTAAAATGCTATTAGTATACCTCACAGATCTAGAGAAAACATTCCTAAAATTCTTCCGGAATCAGAGTGACCTGGAATAGCAAAAGCATTCCTAAGCAACAAAGAAAAGGTTGAAAACATCACAGTCCTTGACTTGAATTTATACTACAAAGCTACTGTGATAAAATCAGCATGGTATTGCAAAAAATAGACCTGAGGATCCGTAGAACAGATTAGAAGACACAGACCCTACTAGAAATACCCTCAGCCATCTTATCTTTCACAAAGGTGCCAACTATGTTCACTGGAAGTAAAAATCTTTAATAAATCATACTTTAAAAACTGACTTTCCATGTACTGAAGGCTAAAATTAGACCCATGTTTATCACCATGAACAAAACTACAGTCAAAATGAATCAAAGATTTAAATATTAAAACTGAAACACTAAATCTCTGGAGGAAAATGTAGATAAAATTCTTAAAGACATTGATGTAGGTAGTTTATGAAAAAAAAAAGCAAAGTGCATGGAAAATACTTCAAGGAATCAACAATTGGGAAATTGTCTTTTTGAAAAGCTTTTGCATGTCAAAAAAAATCAACAGTGAAAAAAAAAATAAAAAAAATTGGGAAAAATTGTAGGTGACTGTTCCCCAGACAAAGGACTTTTATCTAGAACATATAAAGAATTTTTTTTTTCTGGTACTGGGGATTGAACTCTGGACAGTGTGCCTGTCAGGAAAGCACTTATTCTACCGAGCTATCTCACGAGCCCCTAGAATGTCTAAAGAATTTTAAAAATCAGATCTCAAAAATTCAAAGACCCAATCCAAATAGGGCACTTGATATAAATATACACTTCAGAAATGAAGAAATGCAAATGTTAAATATGTGAAAAATGTTCAGCATCACTGGTCATTCAAGAGCTGCAAATTAAAACAATGCTGAGATTTCTTCTGACACCAGAAGAAAGGGCTATCATCAAGTAACCAACCAATAACAAATCCTGGAGAGGTTGTGGGAAAAGGAGCCCTTCTCCACTTTTAGTGGGAGTACAGACTGGCAAGAGAGACATGGGGCAGGGCTCACCATGTCCCAGCAGCTGTCCTTTGTGGGCCTGGTCTCCTTGGGTAGTGGGAGAAGTGGCCTTTTTAGAATTTCTTAATAGATTTTATTTTACCAATTTTGTAGGTTTTTATCTGGCAACCTAAACAACTAATTTGAAGGTAACATTATGTAATACAACGACCATTATCAAATTCCTATTACTTTTTTAAATGAAATTTTGTATTGTTTCTAATGTTTTTTTCTTACCATTTTCTTTTCTTTTTTAAAAAGTATGTATTGATGATCTGAATTTCCACAGGATTGGTACTGATTTCACCTTTTTTTTTCCTTGTTGCATGAATTTGAGTTTTTTGACCCATTTTTTATAATGTTGGCTACAGGCTGATCGATTTTATTTATTCTTTCAAAGAACCAACTCTTCAATTCATGAATTCTTTGTGTTGCTTACTTAGTCTCAATTGGATTAGTCTCTACTTGCATAGGCTTCACCTTCACTTACTCTTTTTCCTTAGAAGCTTGAAGTGGAACATTTTGTTCTTTATTTGTGCTCATTTTGTTTCCCTGATATGAGCATTGACCGCTATAATTTTCCCTTTTAGGCCTGCTTTCTTTGCATCCCACAGGTTTCCATATGTTGTGTCCACATTTTCATTTAATTATAGATATTGTTTAATTTCATCTGTGACCCCATTATTGCTCAGGAGGGTGTTATTTAGTTTCCATGTGTTTATGGAAAGATTCTTTTAAAGATTCTTTTTCATTAATATCCACTTGCATTCCACTTTAGTCAGATAATATGCATGGGATAATTTCAATTCCTTTGCATTTACTTATGCATGTTCTATGGGTTAGTATATGATCTATCTCAGAAAATGTCCTATGTGCAGCTGAGAAGAATGTATATCCTAACACTGTCGCATGGAACACTCCGTACAAATCTACTATGTCCATTCTTCACATGTTGAATTAGTTATGTTATTTATTTGCCAATTTTTTGCTTCGTTGACCAAACTCTTTGTGTCAATGGGGTGTTAAAGTCCCTCAGTAAAATTTGTTATTGCCCATTTGATTTTTAACCTGTTAAAATTTGTCCTATGTAGCTGGGTGCTCCTACATTGGATGCATGTAAAATTATAATTGTTATCTCTTTCTCCTATGGTTTTCCTTAACAAGTATGTAGTGACATTCTCTAACTCTTTCAATCACTCTTGATTTGAAGTTGATATTGTCAGCAACCAGAATAGCTACCCTTGCTTTTTTCTGCGTTCCTGTAGCACGGAGTGTTGTTTTACATCCTTTGACTTTTAGCTTATTAATTTCTTTAAGTTAAATATGTGACTTATATACAACATATTGTTGGATTTTTTTCTTAATCTACTCTGCCAGTCTGCTCTTTTTGATTGTTGAATTAAGCCATTTATATTGATGGTAACACCTGATATGTATTGACTTTGCCATGTTACTTTTCAGGTTTTGCTTTTTTTAAATTTTTCCTCTTTTTAATTGCTTACCTCGCATGGTAGTTTTTTTTTTTTTTTTCTTCTTCTGTTGCTGTTCTTGTAATTGTCATCACTTTGTTTGGTGGTCATGAATGACTTCAGCTGTTTTTTGTTATGGAAGCATGTTACTGCAGGTTACATCAATCTGGATTGGAAGTTGTTTTCTTTCAAGATCTGAAGTTCTTTGCTCTAAGCTCTTCTTTACTTGAGGGTTTGTGTTAACAGATTTGTCATGATTCTGATAGGATTTCCTTTATAGGTGATCTGGTTCTTTTCTCTAACAGCTTTTTTTTTTTTAGGACGATTTTATTTTATTTTGAAGAGTAAAAATAGCAGAAACAAAGATATAAAAACAGTAACAAACGTTCATTATAGTACAGAATTTCAAAACAAGAAAAATTTGACAATGGTTGTATTACATATTTTTATCATCAAATCAGTTTAGATTAATAGATATAGGTATGTAAGACTGATCAAACAATTAAACATTAACACTTTCAATAAATATTAAAT